>JAOWBL010022946.1:0-12479 GCA_028564865.1 Zenarchopterus dispar
TTTCCTTAACAAAGAATTGTCAATTGAAACAGAATTTTCTCTGGTTTGTCTCTTTTCTTATAATACTGGATTTAACTCATACGACTCCTTCTGATTAATTAACAGGTTGTAAAATTACCGACGTATCTGGATCTGAATGATGAAAGGCTTCTGTTGTCAAGGCAACCGACTTTGACTATTGAAAGACATCACATGACGTTTACTGAGGCGTTATTTTTCATCAGAAACCCTTCGTAGATGTTCCCACATGCTCAAGATCTCCGTGCAGATCCAAACTTGTCAAACAAAGACAAAAAAAAAAAGAAGTATAAAACGTGGAAAATTAAGTCATATAAAGTCTTTCATAAAGCGAGACCTTTGTGAACTGCCAAGTTTTCGTTTACATCTCGAGAAAAAAGTTTTTACTCTTAAGAAAATCAGCAAAATTTCCTGTTACATTTGTTACCCTTTAAAAACAAACTATCCTGTGTTTTCCAGAAGACTTGAGTTGTCTTTTTTTTTTTTTTTAAAGTTTAATGAATAAACCTTTATCTGTAAATGTTTACACACCGATCATCTTTGAATTGATCATCAACAGAGATTAAACTGAAATCACACACCACGTTTGTTGGTCAGAATATTTTAGTGAGATATGAGATATGCAAGCTCCATCTTGTAAAATAAACAAAAATATATATAACTTATTTTAAAAAAAAAAAGAAGAGTTGATACAAATAAAATCCACAAATGCCCCTGAAAATGATCTTATAACAACACTGTTTCAGTGTGAGTGTCGGTGAAAGTGTTGCATAGTTTCACGTTTGAGAGGATTGTTCTTTAAAACAAAAGTAAAACAAATATACTCACAAGTCTGCGATAACATCTTCTCACCAGTCATTTCAGTGGTTTATTGCTCCGCATGCTGACGGACAGCTGACACCTGCTGCTGATGTCATCTTTTCATAGAAAAGCTTTTACATCATGATTTTTGTTCCTACTTTATTATTATTATTATTTTTTTTTTAAACCATTAACACATTTTATTGACATTACTGTTTCGCTCAGCTAAAATGTAGAGAGTTTATTTTTCTGGACCCTTAAATCTTCACATTTAACAAAAGACGGACGGACAGCGCCCCCCAGTGGCCTAAATGAATAAATGCTCTACTGAGTCTGAGGTGGTCCACGGCTCGGCCTTCACTGGACCGGGTTTACACGTAAATGAGGTGCTCCATGCAGAATCTGAGCAGGTCAGCTTATCGGTATGTTAAAAAAAAAAAAAAAAAAGAAAAGGGGGGCCTGGGAAACTTCACCACTGGATATGCGGCGGCTGCGTGTGGATCTGGTTTTGGCTTCTGTACTCGGTGTGCAGTAGTCTGCCGGCCTGCAGCGAGTCCTGACCCTGCAGCCAGTCTTCATACAGAGTCTTCAGGGTGAGGTTCACCTCCGGCAGTCGGACCGGGAGGCTGCTGTAGACCTCCTCCATCTGCTGGATCAGAGCTTTATCCACGCGACCCGTCGACTCGCTCTCCGCCTGACCTCGGCCGCTCAGGCACCCTGGGGGAGGAAACGCCGACAGGTGACTTACAGGTGACTTACAACAGAACGGGAGACGTTCGGTACCGGCGGCTACCTCCTGGACAGGACAGCACTTCCACCAGCTGATAAGGCACGCGTCCCTTTCGCATGCGGTGCACTAAAGTCTGGATGTTGCGGAAACCGTAGATGGCGGCGAACTGCAGGAGCGTTTCTCCGTCCCGCTCCAGCGTCACTTCCTGGAAGTCCCGGTTCCTTTGAAACCAACAAACGGGAGAACTTACAAAAAGACGATGACGTCATCATCGTCTCACGTGGTCCCGGGTCTCTCACCTGAGGGTTTTGTAGGTGATCTCCTGGACATCCAGACCAAAGAGCTCTTTGGCGGCGTGCTTGAAGACGTGCTCCAGGAAGCCCTCGGAGCCTCTGCCGTCGTGCCTCACCAGCGCCGCATCTCCAGCCTCTCCCAGCCTGCGCTCACAAGGAAAAGCTGCTTTGACACCACTGTCCACTCCACTTCCTTTCACCTGTGGATCATCTGGAGCCACCCAGCTGGGATTATTTTTGGATCGGCGGTTACAAGGAAACGCTTCCAGGAAACAAGAGCTGGCGTCTTTAAACGTCTCGTGATTGTTCGTATTCCTGCAGGTGAACCCCCCACATGACCTCACAGGTAAATCCCACTCGGACACGAGACAGACTGACGACTTGTGACCTGTTATAACATGTCTTTTATATGTTTCTTTTCTTTTTTTTTTTTTGTCTCCAGCAACATGTAAGTAGATATTTTATTCTTTTAGGAAAGTCAAAAAACAGGCCCCTTTAACGTACCAGGTTACCATGGTTACTCATTCATACACTAAAAAAAATTTTTTTTTAAAATGTTTTATTCTCGCTGGACTAAAATGACCTCTGGACCTGCAGTAAATCTAAAATTACACCCTGACATCTGGATTTAGTTCATGCTGGATAAGTGACGTTTGTGTTTCAACGTAAATTTACAGATGTGATGTCGAGGCCTCGCGATTTTATTCAACATTTATCTTTTATTTAACTTTAAATTCAAATATTGATTTAAAAACATTCGATCAGACACTCGAGAGTTAGATTTCAGTGACTACATGTCACACTTTTGAGAAGTGACAGAATCGGAAAATCACGTTTTGGCCTATGCTTCAGGCTGCCATGGTAACGTAACCGGCGCTGAAGCCTTAAAGGTTTTGTGCTGTCAGAGATGCTTTGAACTTGATGACGCAGCCACATGCATCTTAATAATAATCTGTTAACCCCGGGGATTGAACCTGCGTCCTCCATGCCAAAGCCCACCTCTGTAACTAGGCAACCGCCCCCCATCGACAACGAGTCTCCACCTCACCATCGTTCTTCTGCTCATCTGGACTTCTCGACCGTTTCTCTTTCCCCATGAGCCACGGCCCTTATTTTATATTACTAATTTCATAAACTAATAAACAGTTTCTATCCTAAACGATAAGTAAATTAAAGCCTAAGGTTTATACATTTACAAAGTGACCGGTGTAATATGGTTTACGTTTGTACGATTGAGAGAGTTTTAGTTATTAGTATATGTCTATTTATTCTATTTTCACCTTTTCTTTAAAGCATATTTATCTTCCTGAGCACCTAATTTCATCGTATAATGCTTCATTGCTACAGTGACAATAAAGAGATTATATTCTAAGTTGTAGAATAATATCCCATAATGCACTGTAACCACCACAATTACACCAGAAAAGAAGCAGAAAAGACAATAAGAGGAGTTTAATTGAAAGATGTTGGCCTGGACATCACCGGATCACTGATTTATGTATTCGGACGGGATTAAAAACCAGATAATTACAAAGTACTGCAGATCCCCAGATAATTTAATTTAATCCAGGCTGAATAGGGCATAAAGTTAAAAAAAGAAGAAAAAAAAAAAGACTTTGTATCATAAAAATTAGTCTAATTTTTTTTTTTTTTTGCTAGTTTGAAGACTTCTAGTCAACTGGCAGTTATATTTACTTGATATAAGACAATTTTTTTTTTTTTTGGCAGTCACATGACCTCATGACACGAGCCAGCCAGCTCTGGTGTCAAGTTTCATTATTTGCACTAATAACATTAAAAGTGGTTGGTGTGTTTGTTGAATCTCAGGTTTCTCGGTTACTCACACTTGGTCCAGTGGAACCGAGTCCAGCTCCTCCACTGCCACCTTCTTCTGCTCCATCAGGTAGTAGATCTCCTCTGAAAGGTGAATTACACTTGGTCAGTGGATCACATTGACGCCAGCGGCAACAAATGGATTTCAAAAAAGCCTGAAAACTGAGACTTTGGCCGATATGTGGATGATAATGGAGCGGATGCTTTAGCAGGTCCGGTAAAAGCCCGACTTCATCGCTGCGTGTTTGGTTGAACCTGTTTGGCCTGCAGCTGGCACTTTTCCATAATTAAAAAAACAAAAACAAACCAAAAAAAAAAACAACAGTCCAGCTGGCAGCTGTTTACTGGTCTCGCGTGCATCAAGTCGTAAACAAGGGGATATGACGAGGCCAGAGGAAGCGGGACGTGCACCCTGTTATAATGTGATCTCAATGCTGGCCGTGCACGTGTAACGTTGGCGACAGGTGAGAAAGGACTTCATTGTGTTGTAAAATTAAAGGAGGAAGTGTTTGAGGAAACCACCGTGTTAAAAATGTCACCCAACCAGAACCCTTTCTAAACCAGCGTAGAACTTTCTCGGCTCTGTCAAACAGGTATTTTAATTGTTTTTTTTTTTTTTTAAATCTTACTTGAGGTGAGGACGCAGTCAACGTCCCTGGTCTCCATCAGACTGTTGTAAAACTCCTCCCTGACGGCCTCCAGCTTCTTGTCGAAGCAGGGAGCCACCACCACGTGGTAGATCTTCTCTGGGCTCAGCTTCTGTTAGAACAGAGAGAAAAACAAAAAAAAAAGCAGGTTATTTCCAGACCAGAACAAGAACAAGTCCAGAGTCTGACATCTGCCTCATTCAGGAACTACTTTGCAACATCTTCCTCTTTACTGAACTATTTGGACACGATGCTCGCCTCCCTGTTCTTTTTAAGGTTTTTGTTGCAGAACTGTACATTTTCATGCTTCACTCCCTGAGGGAGTGTGGGTCTGGTCTCAGATCTCAGTGGGGATCTTTCACAAGTTTTTGAGTCCTCGTCTGTGCTTTTTAACTCCTAAACGTACCCTCCCCTTACTAAAACCCTCCGAGTCACTCACCTGTGGCTTCTGTCGGTTAAAAAAATGCAGTGTAAGCACATTCTTAGTGGTTATTGCTTTTTTTTTTCTTTTTTGTCTGCATATATTTTAATGGTTTGTACCATGATTTGGTAAAACATTTATCCAAGGGATGGATGGATGGATCTATCGATCGATCGACTAAACCACCAATATGAAACACAAAAGTACAAGACTGACAAAAAGACTAGACAGTGATGGGTGCGGTGTGTGTAGTGTGGTGATGACTGTGGTGTTTGTGTGTGATGTGTTACAGTAGGAGACAGATGTGATAGTAAAAGACAAATGGACATAAAAAAGAAGGATAAACTGAAAATGGTGTGAGTGTGTGAGAGAAAAGGGGAAGTGTGTAAGTTTATACACATTTTGAATGTGTGCACATACATATATGTGAGTACATTCAATTATAAACATATAGGGAACCAGTTACACACATATACACACAGAAAAGAAGTACATATACCTGTAAATAAAGCACATATTACAATAACAACAATGACAAAAGTTGGTGGTTATTGCATCTGAGATGCTTCTGAACCGCTCCACAGCACCGTCACACCTGGTGGGACTGGACTAATCACAATCATGACCTGAAGCTTTATCAGTTTCAGGTCCTGAAGCTGATAAAGCTTCAGGTCTATCCGTCACCTTGCTTCCCCGGATCAGGCCGTGCTAGCTTACAGGTTCACAACCTGAAGACAAACGCCGTAATCAATCGGGTTACACACACAGACGGTACTTTACTACACGGCAGAATTCAAATAAGTTCATTTCCACCTGTCGATTCAATCAAGTGACGTAGGAGTTTATCCAAGAAATGTAAAGAAATTCCCACACAGGAGCAGTAAACCTTCGACACATGCTGCCTCCGTCATCTCTTATCAGTATTATTGATTTTCTTCATGTTTATGGTAGGAAGGGCAAGCAGAGACCAGATCATTTCTCTGCTGACCCTGACTTTCTGCTCTCTTGTTATTGAATCGCTCAGAACTGTTTTTGAAGAGTTTCCTCCTCTTCGCGTTCCTGAAACTAAAAACATTTATGCCCAATGACGTCTCTCACTCATTTATCTGACTTTATGTCATCTCAGGAAATATTAACGCTCGTCTGAGCTGGAAGATCCGGATGAAACCACTTTCTAGTCGGTGTTTTGTTTCCCTCCATTACAAAATGTTTAGTGCTCTAGCGTTAAATGATAATTACAACAAAAAAAAATTCAGGCATTTGTAGTTATTGTCTACCTCACTTTGACTTCAGATCTTTAACTTCTCCTTTTCCAAATAATCAAATCCCACTTCCAGACAGACAGGAGAAAATGCTGACTAAACAGTGATCGTTAATAGCATTTAGAGTATAAAACAAATCTGGGACCTCCAGCGTTGTTTTGATTCGTCTCTTCCAGACGCCTTCCTCATAACGATAAAACAACAAATCCTGACTGTTTTCCTCCTAACATCGATAAAGACCAGCTCCTGGTTATCAGGAAAAAAAAAGAAAAATGGCTGCAGTCACACAAACCAGAGTCGCCCGCCATCTCTGCCATTTTTCTCCAGGATTTATTTCTGAGGTTTGTGTCACAATAACAATAATAATAATAAGTGTCAACGTCTCAGAAAAGATGGGCCGACTGCAGACGACAGTCTGTGATAAAAATCGTTCAGGTTTTCCACCAGAATTATCTTCAGGAGCAAATGATTAAGTAAAGAAGTAAAACTTTATTTATAAAGCACCTTTTTAAGATAAAAATCACAAACTGTTTCAGAATAAAACCCAGGACAAAACAGAATTTTATTTTCCAGTGCAGCTGGATTAGTAAAGGTGGGACAGGTGAATCCTTGGAAGATCTGGGTTTTAGCCTTGCAGAAACGTTCTGGACAACCTGAAGACGTTCCAGTGATTTTTTTTCTTTTTTACTTAAACATGTGAAAATTACAATAATGGAGATGTGATGAAATAAAGCATAAGTGATCATCTCAGATGGTGACACAACTGGACTCGATTTGGTAATGTTTTTATAATGATAAAAAAAAAGAACGAGTCAGCGGCTTAATGTGGAAATCCAAAGACAAAACAGGGTCAAGAGTAAGGAAGAAACCCGTCAGGAGCACAAACAAGGAAAATCGTCATTCATCCAGCTCCTGACAGAACCCAAACACCTCAGCGAGATCTGAATATAAAAACATCCTGAGGTTTAAAAAAAATATAGAGCTGAATATCATCAGCATAGAAATGATAAAAATATCGTTAAAAGAGCTTAAAGGGAGCAGATATAAAATAAACAATAAGGGCCCCAAAACCGACCCTTGTGGGACACCAAAGTTCAGCAATGGGGGAGAAGACTTAAGTCTTGCAGCTCTTCCAGATAGATATGAGGAAAAACAACCCAAAGCAGAACCTGAAACCCCGACCCAGTGTTTGAACCTGTCGAGCAGGACACGATGATCGACAGTGATTGATACACTGGAATCACCTTGACAACAGTTTGGTGACATTAGCGACCATCTTCATCACTGAGAAAGTAGAGCGGGACATGAGACAAACAAGTCCAGCAGCTCCGGTGAGATGTTTGGATAAGTTGCTGGAGCTTCAACTGAGGGTGGAGAAGTTCTGGAGGAACTGGTTCTTTACAACCGAATCTGAACTGTGGCCATTTATAATTTAGATAAAATCTCATATTCTTATTTTATTACAGGAAGTGTACCCTTATCCGTACTGCTCCTCCTGAGGGATTATTTTTCACAATATCGCTGCTGATCAAACCTCAATCCTCCAACTTCCTTCAAATCAGATGGTTTAAATCAGGATTTTGTTCTCAGTCATCATGAGCTTCATCCCAACCAAAAACCATCCTCCCCGACACCATGTGACCCGACCCTGAAGACTCGCCGCTCACCTGCTGTTTGCAGAAGAAGTCTTTGACCAGAGAGCCCATGATCTGCTGAGGAGATCTGGCTGAGCAGATGTGAGGAGTAACCAGGCTGCCCAGGACTCGTTCTGCGTAGCGGATCCAACCTACACAAAAAAAACAAACAAACAAACAGGAAATGACCTCACACAGTTCAATGGTCGACTTTTAAAAGTCTTCTGCAGAAACCTCTCAGTCTCCCATGAACAGCGGCGACCTTCACACTAAATTTAGACCCGTGAAGCTCTTCAGCGCTATTTCAGATAAAGGGAGGGGTGAAGGAAGAGGCTTGTATCTTCACACAACAGCTTTCCACCGCTATCTGAACTTCTAAGACGTTCTTCACCCTCCCCCACGCCCCGAGAAGAGCAACCACAGAAAAGAACGGTGAAAGCTGTTGAGATGGAGGTATTTCAGTGTGACAGGAAAAAAAAGCAGAGTGGGAGAAGAAAACAAGTTTACCTGGACAGGAGGAGGTGAACATGGGCAAGGCGTGGGAGTTGTGGTGCCTCCTGCGGTACCTCTGAATGAACGCTTTCTGGGTCTCTAAGATGCTGAAACCCGCCGCCAGCGTGGTGTCGAACACAAACTGGACTCCTGCAGGAGAAGAAGAACACGGAGACATGATGAGGGAAGAGGTTAACAGAGCGGTGTCTCTACAAAATGAGATCAGGTCCAACCAAAAAAAAAAAAAGACAAAAAATGAAGTGTTTTAAGAGTGAAAAAGTCTCGATTTCTCTCACCCAGGCTCTTGAGGAAGCTGCAGAGTTTGTGTGCGGCGTCAGTGACGTCCAGACCAAATTTGACGGCAAAGAAAGGCAGAGACTGTGGACACACCGATGCCACCAGAACCCGGTGCTTCGACGCGTCGCACCTCTGAACGAGAAAAGTTTCAGACATCAGTCAGAACCGCCGCAGGACCCGGCTTTCCAACGCCAGCGCTTACCTTGTTGAGCGCCAGGACCCGCTCCACTTCCTCCAGGTTCTGCTGAGAGATCTTCAGGCTTTCCTCGTCTGAGAGACATCCTTCACAGGAGAGACACGCGCTCAGCAACAGCTGGGAGCCTTCGGTCAACTGAAAGATAAAAAAAAACATCCAACCAACCAGATTCCAGAGTTTAAATCAGGTGAAATGTCATGTTGACGACTTGATGAGGACCGTCTCGGTTCAACCAGTCAATAATGACATTCCTGAACAAGCGGACCCTACCTGTCCATTGTCCTCCTCCCTGTCTGTGTTCAAGATGGCGTCATCGTCACTCTGCTTCTTGTTGCACTACGAAGACATGACCACAAATTCAAAATATATTTAAAAAAAATTAAATTAAAAATAATCTGAGCTTGTGAGGGGGATTGAATCCAGACTCGTACCTGTTTGGTGCAGTTCTCACACTTGTCTTTGCGCTTCGCTATGGTGACCTCTGACATTTTCCTCAGCAGCTCCTTTTTAACTGAGAACGACATGATTACAAAAACAGAAGAAGAGTACTGTGAGCTTCCTTGTGCTGATGATATCCTGACAGACTGGTTCTGGTGAAACCGCAGCGACAGGAGCCTGCAGAGGTCTGCAGAGGTCTGCAAGAGCCTGAAGGAGCCTGGAAGAGCCTAGAGGAGCCAGCAGAGGTCTGCAGAAGTCTGCAAGAGCCTGAAGGAGCCTGGAGGAACCTGGAAGAGGAGTCTGCAAGAGCCTGTAAAAGTCTACAGGAGCCTAAAGGAATCTGGAAGAGCCTGCAGAAGTCTGGAGGAGCCTGGAAGAGCCTGTAGAAGTCTGCAGGAGCCTGGAGGGACCAGAAGGACTCTGCAAGGTCCCAGAGGAGCCTGGAGGGACCTGAAGGAGTCTGCAAGATCCTGGAGGAGCCTGCGGGGCCCCGAAAGAGTCTGCAAGGTCCCAGAGGATTCTGGAGGGACCTGAAGGAGTCTGCAGGAGCCTGGAAGGACTTGAAGGAGTCTGCAAGGTCCCAGAGGAGCCTGGGGGGACCTGAAAGAGTCTGCAAGATCCTGGAGGAGCCTGGGGGGCCCCGAAGGAGTCTGCAAGGTCCCAGAGGATTCTGGAGGGACCTGAAGGAGTCTGCAGGAGCCTGGGGGGACCTGAAAGAGTCTGCAAGATCCTGGAGGAGCCTGGGGGGCCCCGAAGGAGTCTGCAAGGTCCCAGAGGATTCTGGAGGGACCTGAAGGAGTCTGCAGGAGCCTGGAAGGACTTGAAGGAGTTTGTTAGGTCCTGAAGGAGTCTGCAGGAGCCTGCAGATGTCTGGAAGAGCCTGCAGACGTCTGGTGGAGTCTGCAGAGCCTAGAGGAGTCTATATAACCTCCTCCTGCTCTTTTTTCCAGCTCCACCCTCTCCTGCGTGTCCACCACCCACCCCCACACCACCGTCCTATCACAAGCAGCCCCTTATCACAAAAAACAGTCTACTAATGGTGGGAAACTGACGGTGAACGTTAAGGAGTATCCTGTCATCACATTTAAATCAAACGGCTCGAGTTAATGATATACACAATCCCAACAGAACAGCAACGAAGCAATTACATCATATTATAGACTAAAAACACCATTATTGTGCAAAAACCCATAATCGTTTCTAAGTCCATTGTCGTTAGGCCTCCCGTATAGATATAATGAGCTACTCTTAAAGGGTTTTAAATCATTTTTTAAAACTCTTTAAGTGTAATAAAAACTGGTAAATAACCAACGTCGGATTTATTTGAGGTCCAAGTTAAAAACATGCTCACAAGGCCTTTCTTCTTCTTCTGTTTCTCGTTCAGAGCAGGTACTTCACAGACTTGGTAGGGGTTAAATAATAAAAGGTGGATTCGGTTTGAACAGGTGGAGCTCGGTTTGAAGGGGTTTAAGGGTGGATTTGGAGGTAACTCACCGGACGGTTGCTACTTCGTTTTTTCTTTCGGACAAAGGCATGGAAACCACCGGAGGAGCAGCCACGGATAAAAGCCACCTCCGAGTTACTCAGCAAATCTTTCACTTTCAAGTCGAGTCGTTCGTGGACGGAGTCACCGCCACCGCTGGCGAGGATTTCTGCGGTTATTTCATAATATATTATCTTCTGGCTTAAAACCCAGCGAGGGTTTATCGTGTTCACTGGAAACATCCACCTCCATGTACAACCCGGTGCGAAGCCCGCGCATGCGCACATTAGACGAACGTCTGCTCCGGAAGCGTTGAATCTAGTGTTTCAGGGTCGTTGTTCGCGTTCGCTCCAACTGGAAGGTCGAGGGTTCGATCCCCGGTCCGACACCCCACTCAATATGTTACTTATAGTGTGACTGTGGAAAAAAAATTATAGCTACATACCATAAATAGAGTGCGCGAAAAATGAATTTTAATGTAAACTTTCTTGTGTCAGAAAAAGAAAAACAGTGCAATGACTCAATAGTTCTTCTTCTTTTCCTTCAGCTGCTCCCTTCAGGGGTCGCCACAGCAAGTCATCAGTCTATAACTAACCCTATCCTCTGCATCCTCCTCTTTCACATCATCCACCGTCATTTCCTTCTTCACTACATCCATATACCTCCTCTTTGGTTTTCCTCTAGGCCTCCTGCCTGGCAGTTCCCATCTCAACATCCTTTTCACCAATAAATTCAGTATCCCTCCTCCGTGCATGACCAAACCATCTCAGTCCGGCGTCTCTGACCTTATCTCCAAAACATCTAACATGTGCCATCTCTCTTATGTACTTGTTCTTATTCTATCCATCCTTGCTACTCCTAAAGAGAACCTCAGCATTTTCATTTCAACTATCATCAGTATAATTATTTTCTACTTTTTTCAGTAATGTCTCTCAGGCCACTCAGTTCTGCTGAAAATGACCAAATATTAGGATTTTAAGGATTTTAACTCTTTAAATGCCAATTTAGATGCCTGCTGCCAACTGTTTAATCAAAGAAACAGACAACACAAAATGAGATATTTTGCATGTGGTATATGATACGGACATTTGGTGAGTCTTGGAGATATCAAATATTAACAATAACGATTATTACATAATTGCATTAGTAGTTTTTATGTAGTAGTTTTAATTCATTTTCGTCAAGATTCAACAGAAAGGAGCAATTTTTAAAGATCCAACATCGTTATGATTATAAAACCATTTGATTTTTTATTTCCTGGCGTAGAAAAATATTAAAAAATGATTCCGCAACAAATAGTTTTAATTGATTTGTATTTTATTTTTACAAACCCGGCCAAAGGCTTTTATTTTGAAGGCAGCGCAACAGATCGCTCGTCCAATCAGAACTCGCGAACTCAGGAAGGAAGAACAGTTGCCTCAGTTGTTGCAACAACATGAATTGAACTTCCTTGTAATTCACGCGTTTCCTCGAGCAAATTGTCTATTCTTAGACATATAAGGCGGAATTTCACAGTAGGACACACGATTTTAAGGTAAGAAATACGAAATATCAAATTACTGACGTCACAGACAGTCCTGGTACTGGCAGCATGTGTAAACAGATCTGTGCATCACATCCAAACATTTTCATCATTATAAACTGGAAAATTAAAAAAAAAAAAAAAAAAAAATCATTTCAAATTAACTTATCAGGTCATCTAAAAGAATAAGAGTGGATTAAATTGATAGAAATGTATATATTTTCTTTTTCTCTTACTGGTATCAAGATTTTAAAGCAACCTCTGTTCAAATGACTACAAATGCTAAATCAGTAATGTGATTAGGACTGTTAAGTCAGAGAATAGATTAAGTCATTATAAGTAACTATGAATAATATAGTATATGAGGACATATTATAGAAAAATAACTAACCAGAATGGTTAGCACAAAAAT
>JAOWBL010022955.1:0-32967 GCA_028564865.1 Zenarchopterus dispar
AAGGCTTATATTTTATATATATATATATATATATATATATATATATATATATATATATATATTAGTCATTAGGTTCATCTAAATACCTTAGATGAACAATTCATCCATCTCTTGTGAATTGGACAGTCATGCATGTGAAGAGAGTGCATGAAGGGGCTTCAGAGATGGAGTTACGTCTGGCCTTAAAAGTTTATTCTCTAGTTTTTGACAAACGACACACTCTTGACTCTCGACTCTCTCCAAAACTCCAACACAACAATTAAAAATCAACTCCGACTTCCTGAAGCTCCTCTTCTTCATATGCATATCTATTCTCTTTCAAAATAAGTGCTTTTATTCTCTCCGAGTTAAACTGATTTACTTTGACAGGCAGCAGGAAGGCCGGTTTCGCTGGCGCTCTGATTTGAGGTGTTTCTACAGATTTTTCTCCATCTCTTACAGTTGTGCAAAGTCCAGATGTGTTGCAACAAAAAATGAGTGACCACAAAACACTTACAATGATCGTTCAGGCTCTGAGGGATGATCAGTAGCTGATCACCAAGAAAATGTGCATATTTATGTTTAAGTGCTGGTTTCTGTCTCCAAGCATCTCCATGGGACCAAAAAAAAAAAAAACCAACTCATTCCCAGCATCTACCATCAGCCACATGGACAGAGGAAGTCCAGTTCTTACATAACCTAAAGCAGTTTTGGATTACCTATCTTTCGACACATTACTTCCAAATGTTGTTAAACTCATCTGCCTCATCATCCACGTGAAGCGGAAACCCAGTCCAATCAGCCCTGGAGCGACGGACCGAGAGGCCGGAGCCTCAGTTCAACCAGTTCACTCCGGACTTCCAGGAACCCGAGCTCGGCTGTGTCATTACGGGGACAGCAGTCGAAACCCATCCCGGCGCTCGAAGCCGCCGTCGCGGGACTATTATTGTTTTCTTCTCATGCAACCAAGAACATTGTCGTTCACTGCCAGTTGTGCACTCTTGCAGATTTGGTCACATTTGCATTTAATTCAAACAAGATAAATGGTTCTTTGTGTATGCGTTGACATGAAAATGCATGGATGTACAGAGTCTCACCCAAAGGAATGTTGACTTAGAGAAGAAAAAAAAAACGATATTTGCATAATGACACCGATGTTTGGAGGTTTTTGGTTGTTGGACAGGATTCTGGGTCTCAGGGGGGAAAGTCAATTCTCAACACCAGTTACCTCAAAAAAAAAAGAAGCCAAAACTGCTGTTTCAGTGGAAAGTTCTGGAAAAGGAAAGTCGTCTCGCTTATAACACACAGGACATTTGTCTTCCACCTGCAGCGGCCTGTCGGTCCTGCTCTGTGTAACTGTCTCGCTCAACGTCAGCAGTGACTCACAAAGTCAACTTCCTCACGTTCAAGGTTGCACTCGCCAAGTACAAGGGATTAAAACCCTCCTGCCGTGGCCAAAATCCTCCGTGGAAGCTGCTGCAGGCTATGAAAAAAGGAAAAAAAATGAAAAAAAAAAAAAAAGTCAGGAAGATGCCATGGTCAGTTTCACTGTCAGCAAGCAGACCAAATCATCTCAGTTTTTCAGGACTTAATGCTTCCCAGACTCGGAGTCTAGATCCAGATGAATGTGTATGTTCATTGGAGCAGATTTAGATCCACGCTGAGGTGCATTAATCAGCGCCGCAGCGTATGAAGGTCACATGGCAGACGCTTACACAGTTGGACTGGATGATAAATTAACCTCAAATGTTATTATTATTTTTTTTAACTTTTAACTAAAATTCAGTCTCCACAAGTGGTGGGACAAACTGAAGAACTTTTGGGAAAATTCAAAATGACACCGAATCTCTTTATGGAGAGAGCAGATTTGAGCAAACCCTGTAATTTTTATCTCCCTCAAAGAAAACTTTAATGAGCTTGGCAGCCCAAGTCTGTATTTTTCTTTCTTTTTTTTTTTAATGTGTCACTTCAGCTCTGTTCACGTTGATAAAAGAGCTGCAGAATGATCCCTTTTGTTTCCAGCTGTATTTAAGAAAGCAAATGTCTCAGTTTGATATCCCATAAAGTTTTTGATGCTCGGGAACAAAGTCGGTGCCATTAGACGCAAGTTTTGGATATTGATGTTTTGTATAAGCAGCGGTTCTGAACAGTCATACAGCCTTCAAAACGCATTTAGTCTTTGCAATAAAATAAAATGATGGAAGAAATTGTTGGACATGTTGTGTTTAAGTTCTGACATAATGCAAAACTGTGCTTATTTTTGAATGTGAACAGAATTAGATGACTAACGGGGACTTGCTGTGCAATGAAGCAGTTAAAATTTTCCTTTTTAGCAAACTTGGAGTCATAAATTGCAGGTTAACCACATTTGTTGCAACAAAAACAAATCCAGTTTTTTTTCCCTGAACCGTCTCACCAACAAATAACAAATCAACATCACCAATTCAATTTTTTAGGGAGGAGGGGGGCAAAAATCCCTGCATCCACATCTGGATCCTTTGTCCGTGCTTTCCATCATATCTCATGACCTCCAGGTTGGACATTTTTATGCAGGTTGGCTAACAAACAGACATATTGTAATCATCACAGAAGTTCACGTCAGTTCTCACTTCAGCGGAAGAACAAACTGAACTCACCACAACTTCCTGGGTGGAGGTGATGCGTAGCAAATACCACGCCCAATTTCCTCCCGGTGATGTTGTGTGGTGTCTCCTGCATGCGTCTTCTCTCCTTCCTCTGTCTCAGGCTTGATTACATGAGTCGGATCACTTGTGCAGGTGTCCAGTTGTTTCTCATTCCCGTTCTCCTCCTCGCCTTTCCTGGCCTCCACCTTCCTGCAGTATTTTACTGTAAATGCTGATAAACTTGCACTGTAGTCAAGGTGAGAGAAATGCATAAACGTTACCAAGAGATGGAGGGAATGTAGAGACGTGTGCACATGTTCTGGAACTTTAATATGAAGAAGAACCAGAACTTCAGACCACGGAGCACCACTGGCTTTGTCTCCGGTAAATCCAGGACTCGCTGGTGAGATATCAGATCAGTCTGCTGGGTTTGGCATCTATGGTGGAGCTAGAGGAGATGGTTGGAAAGCAGAAGGTCTGGGGAGTATCTGCTCGGATGGATGGATGGATGGATGGATGGATGGATGGATGGATGGATGGATGATCTCCAACAACAGTGTCACCTTGACTTTAAAGAAAATAAAAAGCATCAAATTAGGCAAATTCACAACTGCTAAATTATAAGTTAAAATAACCTAATTTTTAAAAAATTTTTTTGCTTAAAAGCCACAGCTTTTATTTTGAAAAGTCACGATTCAGACTACAGTCTGCTTAGCAGCAGAACAAATCTCCTTTTTTTATTTATTTTTGGTACGTTTGTCTGCATCACCATGTGACTTAGCTCACACACCGACTCAAATACGCCACATGAGCAACGCAGATGGAAAACAGTTTGGTTTCGGTGAACTTAATACTCAGCTCAGGAAGCCACCGACACTTGTCATTTGTGGGTCATATGGACTTGTGATACCAAAGATCTTCTCACAGTGTTATATTTCTCTGGTCTTCTCTTTAATTGAGCTTGATGACAGAAGCAGTTCCTGTGCGTGGATTGGCTGCCAGCTGCTGCTCATCACTCACCTCCTCCGTAAATACCTGGATGCTGCTCTCACGTGCCGTCAGATCGTAAACAGCTAAAACACAGTTGGCCCTCGGCACCGAGCCCGAGTCATGGTGCTCTGTAAATCCTTTCAGCTGCTCACCTTGTTCCTCCCGTCGTCGCAGGTTCTCCGGCGCCTGAGCTCGCCACAGATCAGAGGAAACAATCTTGATCTGGACTGGAACCTGGATCCAGTGGCATCACCACTATTTCCACTGAAAGATGGTCCAAAACAGAAATCAAGTCTGCCGTTATTACTCACTAAATGTAGTTCTGATGTTTGGATCTCTGGTTTTATCACGTTGGAGGGAAAAAAATGACAGTTTGATTAATTACTGGAATTCTCGGCTGTGTTGAAAGAAAGTGAACTTGCTGGACGTTGACCCTCACTGCTGTAACATCTCGCTTCAAAAATAACGCTGCGAAGCAGAATCTGAACCACGATCCAAAAGCAATTTCACCCCATTAGTTTGAAGGGGATGCAATAACGTTATCAGCAAAAGCCAAGTGGCTTGAAACGTGTTCCTCCTGAGACGTACTGAAGAATAATTTTCAATCCTGATACGACACATGGCTCATTTTTCCAAATTATACAGGAGCCAAAAGCTTTAAATGTGGAGAAGCCATTTTTTAAAAGTAAGTCTCTTTAGATCTGAACTTCCAAGTACCTTTTTAAAAAAATAAAACTATATCTGTTGTCGATATAAGATAATTAAGCTTAATGTTTGTCTATACAAAGTTAGAAAAACAATATGGTTTGGCGGGATGTCCTGAGCATCCAAAAGTGACATTTAAAGGTTTCATGTTGGTCCAGAACTGAAGCGGTGATCTTCTGACTTAGTGCCTTCAGGCAACAAGATAAGAGGAAGAGCAGGTCGGGATTGAATAGCTGTCTTTGAGTCTTTTTACATGGCTCTTTTGTCAATCTTTCAGAATATATATTATAGTTTTGGTAGTTTTTAGCATCTTACTGAGGTAGTGTTTTTATTTCACATTTTTTCATTCCTGAGAAGTGCATGTGGCTGTTTTCCATCTTTGTGTTGTTATTTGGCCTCGGTTTGTGGTTGTTGCTTCATCTGGTCCTCTTTGCAGTCATTTGTTGGATTAACTTTCCAACAATAATGTTTTCTCCTGAACAGTCGGAGCGCTGCGGACTATTCCAGTAACCCCCCACCCCCCACCCCAGTCAGAAGATGTAACTTATATTTAGACAGCAAACCCGTTTCAAATTACATAAATAAAACAACAGAAGAAGACTTCTTTGGACGAGTTGGGGTTTAATCATGAAAGTATTCATAATTTGGGCAAAGCTGGTGCAATAACAAAAGGTATGAAGCGTGAGGGAAAACTCAAACACTCAGACACAAAAACGAAGCCGAAGCCAGGCGAACAAACTGTCAGATCTGCTTAATGAGAAAAATAAAATTGTGTTTCTCTTGGACCCACTGTTTATGAAGTGGTAGAATCTTATAATCAAGTTAGGAAATCTTAAAAAAAAAAAAAAAAAGTCCTTTTTTCATAGAGTTGGGACCAGAACGCTATTAACAAATGTCAGTGTTAGTTTATAATAAAACCTGAACTTCTGTGAAACTTTCTGATGGTTCTCAACAGATTTGTAGCCAGGAAATACCTAAAAAAAATTAGCTTGCTTCCTTAAAATTATTTAAAAAAAACAATCATTAACAAAAGAAATAAAAACATGAAACAATAAAATGTATTTGTCATATTTGTGGTTTATAGATGAAATCATATTTGTACATATAAAAGGACTGGAGAATGTTTGTTTAAAAAAGAAAAAAAAATATTGGAGTCAAATGATCCATTTGAGGCTTTTTCCTCTTTAATGAAAAATGTCGATATTCACAGATGCCTCCAAAACGTACATTATAAGAACGATTACCGATGGAAATTGATCCCATTTTATTTTATTATCTTTATTACGTGAAGGAGACAGAGAGGAACAAAACAACCTCAAAGAAAACCGACCAAGTGATGTTGATGGAGGAGGTTGCCATGGTGACTGACTCCAGATATAAGCTACCTCTGTCGCTGAAGCGGGCCTGAGTGAATACCTGAAACATTTCAGGTTTAAGATAGTTGGAGTTTGTAGTAAACCGGATTTCTAAACTAAACTCAAGGACTCCTGAACAAATCAGTTTTATTATCATTAAAATATTAAAGGATCTTTTTATAAGCAAACATCCTAGAAGAATAAATGGATCAACGCCAGAAAAGCCACCTAAGCTCAACCGGACCGCCCCTCAGTGGTTCAGTTACTCTCCTCTTCCTCAGAAGCTCAAACCCAGATCTCAAGGTCCCAAACCCACCTGCTCCTGAACGCAGCTCCCGCCGTGGCCTCAGAATGTTGTTTTTATGCGGTTCGCGTTGGGTAGTCCCGTTAAAAATTGCTTTCATTTATGGAGCTCAGCTGTAAGCAGCTAAAATGTAGTTTTTTCTTCTTCCTAAAATGACCATTTAATGTCTTTAAACTGCACTTGAGTTTTATAGTAACTGAGGAATCCTGCAAAATGACTCTCAGCACTTCCTGTCCACACATCATTTCCAGTTTTAAAGTAATGGTGCTGTTTGGCTAAGCTCAAATTTCCGCATGGTAAATATTTTCTCAGCAGTTACTGCAGAAATTCAGCGACATTTGTAATGTTTCAAAGGTGGACAGAGCGGTCGTTCTTCTCCGCTTCAGAATGGGAATAAACTGCAGACCATCAGACCCAGTCCAGAGCTGGATAAACTCCCACCAGAAGACCAGTCATTCCCAAGTTTAACGCAGGTACAGGAAACAAAAACAAAAACCGCATAAAGTCATCCCTAGTAGGAGAAATCCTGCCTCCATCAGCAGTCAGGTAACAATTACTGATTAAATAACGAGCATTCATGACGGCGCTCAGTTTGATCACAACGAAAGTTCATCTTCCTGAACATGGAGATGCAGACTTGGAAAACACATTTAGGGAACTCCGGTGAGGGTAATTTTTACGTCTGATTTGTGCTCAGCAAAGCAAAGCGATGACCTAATTTTCTTTTACTCCAGAGTTTTACACCTTCAGCTTAACTTTTCCCCAATACCAAGTAAATCAAGATCAAGGTTAAAAAAATGCAAACACAGCAAAAACCCAACTAAATTAATAATACGATGACACAAATGTAAGTGAGTGAATAAAGACAGACGTGAATCTAAGAACATTTTGAAAAAGTTTTTATTTTTGTAGAAAAGTTGTCCCAGAGGAGTGGAGCCAACAAGTGATTCTGGATCCAGGAATATCAGGGACCATCTGACTGAATGATTTTGTTCTCCAGGAAGTTTATAAAAACAAGGTGGAATCATATAAACCTTGGAAACAGGAAGAAAAATCTTAGAATCTGTCCTAAACAGATGATCAAACAACCCAAAGACCAGGAGTGTTCACTGAAGAAAAAGTGAAATTCTGCTCCAACCGGTTCTTCACATCATCTTGGCGATTCAGCAGTTTCAGAACCGGGATAAACTGTAAAATCATAAAACTGAGACTTTTCTTTTTTTCATTTTCTGAACTACAACCAAACGAGGTGATTAGATCTGCTTGTTTACCTGTTTTAAATTCTGAACACAATGTTGGAAAATGGAGAGCAGCGATCCATTTAGTGAGTCCTGGGAAGACCACCCACAGAAGCAGAACGAGGTGCCAGCGTGACTCAAAATAAAGAGGGAAAAATTAAAAGAAAAAAACTCTCAGCAATTTTTTGTTTTGTTTGAGAGTAGGAAAAAAAACATACATTTAATCATGTGTCTGGACTCAAAAAGTTAAAAAATTAGTTTAACTTTTTTTTTAAATATTTAATTCTAAAACAGAAGAACCAGTTTGAGATGCTTTTTGATGCATTTTAAGCTTATTACTGTTTAAAATCCCTCCTCCTCCTCCCCCACCTGTGGGCTCCGACACTGTGGATGGAGAGTTCATCACCCACGGCCTCATGACTGATGATTGGTTAACCCTGAGACCCTAAAGCTCGTTTTATCATGAGCAAAATATTTTAAGATTTCATTATATAAGTTAACTTGGTTTCTGGAAAACCAGACGCGAAAAAAGAAAATCATCATGGAGATTGTTTATTTGTTTTTAACCAAGTGAACAAAATTCCACAACACACGAAAACAATTAAATCATCCCCATGACAGTTGAGAAAAGTCAACAGGTCTTTCTCTCCAGAAGAACAAAGAGTGTAATTTATAATTTTTCCTTTATCATCAGGAATGTAACTTTAAACCCACTTCCTGTTGTATTTGTTAAGTTTTAACAGCCATAAACAGAAATGCAGCAAATATACCAGTCTGAGAAGCAAAAAATAAATAAAATAAAATTCTCATCCATGCTTGATAGAAAACTTAAAAACATGATCAGCAATTAAAAATGTTGCTTAAAGTGAGCTGATAGCTCAGACATTTCTGCAGAGGGGTTTTATTTTTCCTTATTGGGGCGAAGCCTCACTGCAGCATTAACACAAAACAGCGACATTTACTGGAACCTCAAGGTGGGGACAATTATACCCCCCCCCCTCTGGAAAGAGACTTCTCTAATCAACTGCATGGTTATTACCAAAGTGACTGGAGTTTGAAAAATATTCCTGAAGAACCCCAAAGAGACAGCTGGAAACTATTTGAAGTGCATGAGAGCTCATGAGGGTATGAGGAGCTGTGTGTGTGTGTAATTGTTTGATTCTGCAGCAACCTTGAGTGGGTGTGAGAGCACCTTCAGCATGCTTGGGGGGGGTGGTGGAGATAGGTGTTTACATGGCACTTGTTTTTACTGGGAAGTGCCAGAGACCTTGGAGCGTATGACCCCCGTGTGATACTTGCCATGGGCTTGTGGCACCTTGGGGGGGAAAAAAAAAAAAACCCACCCTCCGTTTCATTTCACACTGCATTAGCGTTGAAATGTTACCCCGTCTGGTGTCTTCGGGTGTTGAGAAAAGAGCTGAAGCCCGTGGAAAAAAAAACCCAGTGAGCTGGCGTTTTCGTCACTCTGCATATCTGCTACCGTTGGAGGATCCGCTGAACCCCGGCGCTCCACCCCTACCATCCTCCCGCCGTGAGCCGAGACCACCCCTCGAGAACGCCAGCCGAGCCGTGGCCATAAGCTGTCGGGCTGCATTAGGACTGAGCGCTCTGCGCTGCGCTCCCATGCAGGTTCCCTGGGAGGCCGCCCCCGGGGGCCACCATCACATCCCTGATCAGGCCCCACACATCCACCTCAAAAGCAGGTCCTTCAAATCCACTCAACAAGCCTGAGGGGAAGGAATTAGAAGGACCCTTCAATCACAATATGAACCATGGGAACGCTGCGTGCCCCTGACCTCCGCCGCTCTCCCCTTGAAATTAATTACTGTAATTTCTCTTACATAATGGAATACCGTACATTCAACAGGACGACTGCAAACAGACTCATAAAACAGTCGTTATACTTTACAAAACAGAACCCTGTTGAACCCACACCGCAGGGTCGTGACCTGATGAAACCGAACCAGAGTTCCTTTTATAATGCCGCTCACTGCCAGATTACTGCTGGTATTTTCTCACATACTTCATAAAATGATTAAATTCAGGGAGAAAAGCTGTGTGTTTGCAAACTTATGTGGAAAGAGTCAGGACATTACCAACCAAGGAAAGCTATTGTCTGAGACTCCGTTTGTGTTGGACCCGCTCCACATCACCTCATGTTGGAGATTATGGCACAAGCCACCCAGAAAGCACAATCCAAAAGGAATTTTTTAATAAATTTGTTCAGCTTTATATGGTTGTCTCATTTTTTCCCCCTCTCCTGATTCCTCTCTGGCTAGGAGAGAAAATAAAAGTTGCCGTGCTACCTGATATTGACGGTGCTGCGTTCAAGTCAGGCAACGCAGGAGCTCACCAGTGTTTCTTAAACTGTCTAAACACGTTAAAACCCGACTTTTACCCGATTTTTAGCTGTCAAGAATGAGGAGGAACATGGTTAATGGAAACCGTTAAATTTAACAATAGGGGTAAAATTTGGGGTAGGGTGGGGGATTGTTTGAAATGATCTTTTTTTTTCCTTTTTCTTGATATGCATTAAGGCAGAAAGAGCTTTTATTGTGGACATTTAATATCTGCCCACATGAATGATGAGAAGTTTCCATTTTTTAAAAATAAACAACCTTTACATGCCCAGATGTAAATCATCTCCCACTACGCTTTAAATTGTTTAGTTTGTGACTTCATCCTGGTAGTTTTGTGTATGCGCTGGTGCCCACAACTCTATTAAAGCCATATATGTTTGTACTCTTTAAACCATTCTAACGATAATACGCTCCAACCCGGTTAAAAGTGGAATATCTGATGTACATTTCTGTTTTTTCTTATATTTGATGAGATTTATGTTTATGAAAACACACATTGTGTCAACACTAAGTGTTTTTATGAATGTTGATCTTAAATAATTCTTTAATATTATTTTTTGTACCTCTGTTAAGGTCACAGCTGAAACCTGATTCAAAGTCAAAATCCATGTATGTGTGTTTTTTTATTTTTATTTGTATTTTTTTTTTATTAGAGTAATTTTATCGAGTATTCTTAATATTGTAAATAAACCCAGAGATGCATTTCAGATCAACAAGCAGTGTAACTAAGAACTGATAGATACTTTTGTAGTATAATGTAGTATGGTTTTATATTAGTCCATTAAACTTTAAAATTGTGGTTTGCTTATGAAAATAGAAGTTGTTTGAATTGTTGACGTCAATAACAGATGAAGCAAGCTCAACTTGCCAGATATAAGAGTAAAAAACTGGTACTGAGAAAGGCCAACGCTTTCACACTCACTCGGGAGTGGGGAGAACTGGTTTCATAGCGTTTAAACTTGTGAGTTTCTGCAGTTTCTTAATCTCACCTGCTGATGGAAAAAAATTCAAGAAATCCTCAGTGTGAGTGTTGAGAGACTCGCTCACCTGTTGACGTGTCTTCTAGTACACAAAAAAACACCACATGGACACGCTGGCACGGTTAAAAACACTGAACCTCACTGGAAGTGGTCTAAATAGTGAAACCAGCAAACAGATAATGTTCCCAAGTCTTAAATCAGACTTAAATCCTTATGCTGTTTAAAAAAAAAAAAAAAAAAAAAGGTAAAGTCCCAATAGTGTCCAGTGTTGTTTCCGACAGGAACCGCAGCGCAGCTCATGGGTTTCCAGGCATTTACAAATTGTTCTTGCATGTTCTTAGCCTGGATTTAATCAGGCCTGACCTTAAATATGAGCTCCAAGGCTGCTAATCTGTCCCTGCTGAAACGCATCAATCTGTGTCAGGCCTGGCGGGCCGAGCAGAACCACCGCTGTTGGTGCTCAGCTCGCTCTTCAACGTCTTACGCAGTCAAAGCTTGCAGAGATCAGCTGCTGCATACCTGCCGGCAGCGTGCACACGCCGTGCACGTCACGTGACTCCTACAGACTCAGTCAGCAGGTTTGTGTCAGGTTCTGGGTTTGCGGAGGGTCAGGTGGGTCCACGTGGCTTTTGTTAGCAGCTCACGTCAGATCAGATTCTGATATACGAGTGTTCTTTTATTCATGTTCAGTATCGTTTCTAAGACTGATTTCTTCATCTGATGGGTGACGGAGGAGTGATGGAGCTCTCAGTGTCTCCTGGACCCCTCCTCTGCACTTCAACCTCACGTCTTCACGTCAGGGTAAAAGCCTGCTGAATCCCGTCAACGTGAATCCCCAGCGGTGGCAACAGGAAACAGTAGCAAGGGACAAAATGGACGTCTCTGGAGGAGCAGCGAGCTCATGAGCTTCACATTTTGTTGACAGCTAAAGGTGAGCGTTACCATGTGAGCCTCCTTTTCTGATTTACCTTCATTTTGTGTTCAGGTATCGTTTCTGTTCCTGATAAAGTCGCTGCTGAGTTTGGATTCAGACGGGAAGTTCACGTCACTCTGGTTGTTCTTCTCCAGTCTCTCACACACCCATCCCAACCTGTCTCGTATTTATGTTGTGTTTATTTTATTTTATTTACATTTATTTATTTTTTTATTATTTTATTTATTTATTTTATTTTAAGCTGTTTTTGATGTGATTGATTAAGAACACGAACAACGAAGGAAAAGACAACGCTAAGTGCAAGTTATATCAGATATTAGTTCCTTATTCCAGTTGTGATATGACCAGATGTGTTTCAGGGAAAACCTCCCTTCTTCTTCACGGACTTTCCTTTCTCATGGTAACATCAGCCCAGGCTTTGAGCTGTCATTGGCTCCAGCTCTAGCAGGGATTCTCCGATGGCTCCAGATATTTGGCGTGGGGTCCACCACAGCTGGAGATGGCTCTTCAGCAAACATCTGTCAGTTGTTCACACATAAATGGAGAACCTCCTACTAAATGGTCTTTAAGGGGAGTAGATGGTTGACATGAGATGGAAAAAACCCCAACCTGCAGAACCACCACTTACTTTGAACATGAACCGAATACTCCAACGATTTCCATCGCCTCTAGTGATACAAAGTTGTATTACAAGCGAGACCATCTTCACTCATCAGCACAGTAAATCTGTGTGATTGACATGGCCTTATAATGTAATTGTAAAAGTTTAAAAAAAGACACCCATTTCATGATGACTTTATTACTTAATTTTCTTTTTTTTCCCACCTAACCTCTTGCCACGTTAAATTATTGTCAAGTTCAGCTTTGAGTGTACGATCGGACACTTTCAGTTCAATATTATGTCAAATGCAGAGATTAATGCTGGTAAATATGAATAAAACACCAACTTCACTTATTCCATGTGAATTCGTTGCACGAAGCAGACATCTGGGTGTAGATTTTAAATTACAGCAGGTAATACTAGTCTTGTGCAAACACGGCTCTGGACTCCAAATGAGCGCTGCGTGTTTCTGTTTGTTTCTTCTAGAGATTTTCTTCAGCGTTTTCTTCTGTTTAAACTATGATTTTTGGAATTTTTTCCTCGGCTGGCTTGGATGCTGCTCTGCTTCGTGGGTTTCTGTCGGTAATTCTGGCACTTTTTAACGTCTGTTATGATGAGCTGCCATGACAATGGAGAGCTGTTTACTTGTAGGAGCAGCAAAATGAACTCCTAAAAAAAAAAAAAAAACAGCGAATGACCTGAATAACCCCAAATGGAAAGCTAAAGAAGAGATATCAAGGTTGTAGGGTAGGGGAAACGAGTAGATCAAGATCACCTTTGAATTTCCTGTGAAATAAAATGGATGAAACGGAGGTGGTGTTGTGTTTTCTGAGGAGGACGTTCCCACCTGACTAACCTCACCTGTGTTGCCTCCTGATGCTGTAAGTGATGTCATCAGCACAATCGTTGCCAGGCAACACACTCAACACTCCAGTCAGATTCACAATAACCTTTGCTACACTTCATACTCTTCCTGATATTTATCTTATGTATTTTTAATTGCTAATTTACACTGCAACTGCATAACTTTTGCTTAAGGAGTTAAAGATATTATTATTTTTATCTGTAGGTCTCATAACAACTGATAAAGTGCTTTTGGTGGAGATGTTTACAGCATGAAATTAAAAGTAAAGCCAGTGTGTGAAGCATTTATGTTAAAGTCCAATAACAAAGTACAAAGCTGCTCATTCAACAAGGCGCCTTATCTAAATTCCTCAAAATCTGACTTTTGGAGGAAACGCCTAACATCAACAAGAAACTCGACATACTAGCGTGCCTAGAGCTGCTATTGTCTCATCATTAACTGTTATTTCAACACAACAAAAGCCAGGGTTTTATATGGTGACGGGTCCTCACGTGCTTGTAAGGGGGCACAGAGGAAGCACGAAGCTGACGTTCGTGACAGACTGTCATGGGTTATATCCCTCAGTCACTCAGTGACCTCTGGAGAAAGAAGCAAAATACGAAAGGCTTTGTTTTTACTTGTGCTGCTAATCAGCACGAGGGGTAAATCCTATCTTCGAATTCCAAGTGCAACAGGAAACTCTGATTAGGTTTCAAAAGGAAGTTGGTGGAATTATGTGGTTCTTAAAACCAATACGGAGCCGTGGCCATAAACTGAACCGACGGAGAGCGGTTCAGCGAACCGCACGCTGACGTGAAGTTTGAATCTCGGGCTGCAGTCTTGTCATATTTAACCAACCCTCTCACGAGTGCCGCCGCGGCTGTGACAGCGGCGCTGAAAGATAGCTGAATGAACAAACACCCTCCACGTTCACCATGGGTTTTAGTATCTTCTTCCTTAAAAGAAGATATTGGCTCCAGCAGGAAGCTGTGAGTTGCTTGTGGGCGCCTAAGATTTAATCCTCAGTTGACATATTTGACCATTTTACAGTGCAGTGAGTGTTAATTTGTTTGTTTTGCAACCAGTCATGTAAATAGAGCATACACTATGTGTTTATTATTTATTTATTTTGAATTTTCATCATTTCCTGGAAGTAACAAGTCTCCACACCCCTGTCGTCTGATGTTCCACCTCAGATTAGTGCCACAAGTCTCCGGTTTCCTCCCACAGTCCAAAAACATGCACTGATCGGTGCATGTTGTTCGTGTATGTATGTGACCCTATGATGGACTGGCGACCTGTCCAGGTGTCCCCCTCCCTCTCACCTGAAATGGGCTCCAGCAGAACCCCGTGACCCAGTAGATGAGTTCAGCAGGTGTAGAAAATGGATGGATGGATGGACCATGATGGAAAAAAAACTGAACCTAAACACATAATATGGGTTTGAACATATATCAAAGTAGATTTTAAAGGTGAAAAATCTTTTACAAAAACAAAAGTTAATTCAATTTACATTGAAACTATAAAAATTGGACTTTTTAAATAATGTTTTGCTTTCAAATAATATAAGAAGAAACTGAGAGTCATGTTTTTAATATATTTATTCCTTATGGTTCCAAAATGACTACAAATATGATGTAAACAGTTGTTTTCACGTCCCCCTGAGTAAACATTAATGATGTTGGGGCCAAACATCTAAACTGTCAGCTCCAACTTGGAAATTTGCTGCTTAAATCACAGACCGACATTCGTGACCCCAAATCTCCATTTTCTTTGGACCTTTTGGGCCACGCCTGACTCTCACATCAACTCGTCAAAGACGGCGAAGTCGGGGTCTTTCAAAGACTTCAGACGTAGTTTCACAAGATGACTATGAACAAAATAAAAATACAAACAGAGATGTTAGTATGTCATCACTATGACCAGAATTAAACAAGTCATTAATTAAGAGTATTGTTATTATAATGTTTTCTGTTATTTTTCATCCACATCACCGCCGACCTTGTCCTCTCCATCACACCAATCAAAAAAACCACAGTGACAGCAATAATAACAAAACCAAAAACCTCCTTTATCTGATGAGCCGATATTAAAATTTTAACTTTGGGTTAAAGTCCCACTTTTTAACGGGAAGGGGGATTTAGCTTCCCTGAGAGGAAATGAGTTAGGGTTTAGTGCCTGGGCTGGTTTAAGGAAACGAAGGAGCCGACAAGTTGCTGACAGCTCAGACAACATTCAAACACTCACACAGCTTGAACTCCCATCCGTCTGTCACAAAGTCTTAATGAAGATGACTAACAAAGTGGTAGTGGGGATCGGACACCGAGGTGGACTCTGCTTCTGCAGCTCGGTTTTTACCGTGCAGCTTCTCTGATTTACGCTCGCCGTGTCTGCGTTTGGCGAAGACCAGATTAAACGCTCGTGGAGCCAAGCTGTTGAACACCTCCTTCTTCAGACTACACCGCCCTTTCCTGCCAGCTGGAGAAAACGCTCTCCTCCCAAGTGGTTTGAGCAGAGGTAAATTCAAGCGACTCGCTCGGCTCTGCTGGCGGGGAGGAAAACGCTGATTCACAAAACGTCTTTTCAAAGTCTCCATTGTCGAGAAGAAGGAGAGTTTGGTTTCCAGCCAGTGCGGCTTGCGCACGCCCCGACATGTCTGAAGGCTGAAACTGAAGTACAGTAGATGTTTTTTGATTCGTTCCATGTGAATGTCGGGTTTCCGAGCCTGAATCCACAACTATGACACAAGCACTCAGCGCAAACATTTATCTCAGATCCCAGCGTTGTTTACAAACTACCGATGACTGTTAGGAAATGACAGACCTGACCTTTAATTACGCTGCTTTATAGGGAGGCTTTCGCATGCAGAACATTTTTGGACTTGCCAAAAGGACTTCATAACTGTCATCTTATCTTTGTGAAGCCTATCGATGTCTCCCCAGAACCAATAAATGACGTTAGCAGCTAACCAGAGTCCACGCCGTCCAAGTTATGTGGAGAGAAAACGAATTATTTCCTGCCACAAGTTTGGAACAGCGTGCTTTTATTTTGAAGAATTAAGTGAGCATATGTTTTTACAGTGTGGGAAGAAGCACATAAAACTTCCACAACATCTGACTATTATGTGTCTGATTCATTTGTCTCTATTTAAATTTTCAGACCATTGATCTATAAGATTAAAGGTGACATCTTTTATGGTTTTCTTTTTTTTTTGTTTTCTGCAGGCGATGCGACTTTGAGAACCTGCACCTCCAAGTCTGAGACCGTGGTTCTCAGTCGGAGAAGGGTGGGTTTCCCTCTCCGGGTTTGGAAGGAGATGTTAGTCAAGTAGAGTTTAAATATTTCAGAAGTGAGGGGAGAAAGAGGTGGTACATTTCTGGTGCATTTCTACATATTTATCATGTATTGATCACTCACAGGTCCCTTTGATATTTTCCATCACTCTTTGACAGTAAAATGTGCTTTAAAGAAGCACATTGACTCTGAACAAATATCACCAGGATTCTGGTATCAGAACCCTGTGAGGAGTTCATGGTCAACCCGATGACCGGTCCATGTGGCGGCGAAACAAGACCAAATCATCACCCCTCTAAAACCGTACTTGGCACTAGGTTGAGGTGTTTGTGCTGATAAGTGATGTTTAGTTTTAGCCAAACACCCATTAAGGCCAGAGATCTCCACTCTGGACTCATCAGTCTGAAGAACATTGTTCCAGAGGTTTTTGTGGTTTGTTCAGACGCAGCTTTGCAAACCTACGCTGTGTTGCCACATTCTTTTTCTTTTTTCAGAAAAAGAGGCTTTTTCTGGGTAAATGTTCCCAACAAGCCATACTTATTCAGTCTCTTTGTAATTGTGCTGTCATGAACTCTGGGAATATGTTATTTAATTATTTATTTACAGTTTCTCTGAAGATCGCATGGCCTGACCTTGGGTGAACTTGATGAGATTTGAACTGAAGTGACTTGATAAAGTTTTGAACAGAATATTTTCTCAGTCCACAAAGAGGTATTAAATTATTGCAGTATTAAGTTTATATAAATAAATAGGAAACAATTGGCAGCTGTCTTGACTGTTTCCGACTCTCTGATTGGTCCCCGACCACTTGTCAATCAAGTAGCTGCCGCTAACCTTCTCAATTCATTTGGACATTAGAAAAGTGAAACATTATTTTCCTGATATTACATCTGCTTATTAATATGCCACCTTGTTGCTCATTTTGGATGTATTTTCTCTCATTATTGTACTTTTAAAACATGATTTACTGATTACTGAGTTGACGTGTGTTTCACACATCAGATGACCTCCCTGACACGTTAACATTTCTGTTGCACATTCTGCTTGTCTTCCTTGAGTTAAAAAAATAAATAAATCCATAACTTAAAGAATTTAGCATACTAACTTATAATTTACCAATCTGATGTAAGCGAACCACAAGTGTGGCCACGATGGGGAAAGCAAATATTTCAAAGGGAGTTTCAGAGGTTTACAGCACCGATGCCACTGTTAGTTTCTCCACAGAGCAGATGTTGTCTTTGGCCTCGTCAGAGTAAATATTTCTATTCCTCTGTTGTGTTAGAAAAATATGTGTATTCAAACCCTGGAGATGGTCCTCCATCCAGACTAAATACGGCCTCTTTTTTTTTTTTTTTGTACAGTAAGTTTGTTTGTGTGGGTTTTGTTCTTTTGTTACGAGTGTGGGTAAAATGCAGTGTGTATTTTTTTTCCCTCTTTGGTTGCCATCTGATTTGCCGTCACCATGAAATTGCTTGGTTTCAAACAGCTCTCCTCTGAAAGTCTGAAAGCCGACGCCAGTTTACAGCTGCAGGAGTAACAAAACCCTGCAACTACAGGTGGAGCAATTTCATCCCGGCTGCAGGTTTGACCAGAAAACACGAGGAGAGAAAGTGGGAGCAGGTGTCCACATATCATTATCAGTTGCATTGAGTTTTGTTTTGTTTTTTTCTGTTTGGAGTCACTGGCACACATTTGATAAAGTGTTCATCCTATTAGGTGTGATGCTGGAGAAAATGGGTGGTCTGTGGTGGCAGAAAGGCCAAGTGATCTGTGGCTTCGGTGGAGTCGCTGGAATCAGGATATTTTAAAACTCAAGTCTGTTTTTCTCTTTCGCCGAGTGCTTGTCACACTGAAGAGGAAGAGTGCAGGTCAGGGAGCGTGCTAGCTGCAAAAAAAAAAAAAATGTGAACATGACAACTGCTGGATCACTCAATTAGCTGTAAAGACAATGAGGGTGGAGCTGGTTGAGAGTGAATTCGGAGGAGATGGATGCGCTCATGCAAGGCTTATTAAACACTCTCAGAGAGCGTAATATAATCCAACTGTCTTGATCTGTTTTCCATCAGTTTCACTGGGATTGTTCAGTCAACGCGAACGTGGTGCAGAATCAGACTGAGGATGTCAGTTCAGATGACAGCATCTGGCTTGCGAGCGACTCTTAAGACATCCTCGTTGGGTTTTTTTTTTTATTTTGAACAGCGGGCTCCATGGATATGGACACACTGGAACTGTAAACATTATTAAAAAAAAAATCTAAAACAATCAGGAGGAGCTGAAGTCTGCAGTCGATCAGGCTCCTGCTGGAAACAGATCCCCCGTCTCCCCCAGAAACTCTGAGCTCTTTACTTCCTCTCAGACTATTTATTCTGCCCTGGCCGGGGGAGTCGGTGTCAGATCCCGCCTCAGCCGTGCGTCCGCAGCCTCAGCTCGAGCTCGTACCTCGTATAATTTACCGGCCGCCGAGGCCGACTCTGGCTTCCAGGACCACAACCGCCAGAGTAATCGCTTACCCTCTCCGAGGACTGCAATCACTGCCTGGAAGGCCGACTCGCATGTCTGTCAGTAATAAGGGCAAACATATCATAATTTTTATGAATATATGGTGCTGTGGTGCTTTGACATCATCTCCACCAGATTCAGTTTTTAAACCAGCCCCGATGCAAAAACAAACAAACAAAAAAATCTATATGCAGTAAAAACCAGGGCGACAGCATCCATAATTCATATTTTACTTTATGTTCAAAACAAAAAGGTGATATAAAGAGTTGATTCAAACATGAAAAGGGTCTGGTCCTCTTCCCCCCCACCCTCCTAAACCCCCCTCCGAGTGATTTGGCAGCAGATCAGCCGCCGGTTTCAGAAGGGCTCCCTTTCCTCTGCTTCATAGCAGCTCCGAGTCCAAATCTGCTCCGGAGGTTGTGGTTTTTCTGGAACACATCCACAAACACACAACCTCACTTTTTCCTCTTTTTTTAAAATTTTTTATTTTGTTTTAAACTCCCATGCTATTTGCTGGCTTCCTTCTTTTGCCTCTTCTTGCGGTTAGGCTGCAGGTTAACCACGCAGATCTGGTGTTTCTGCCCCGTCCTGCAACCAGACCTCAGGATTTACCCAAGATTTGTAAAGTTAGGAACATCCTGTCATGTTTTCATGTTTGATTTTTTTTGTTGCTCCGAAAAGGAAGTCAGCGATACTTCCCGTGATCAGTCCTGCGACTGCGGACCTTATTCCCAATCAGACAATAACATAAGAAAAGATTTTTCCATTCGTAAAGCCATTTTCATGTGGAAAAAAATCAGTCCAGTTAAAGTCTCACCCACATATTACACGCTCTATAAGTCGTACATTAAAGGATTTCAAAAAGCATTTTTTAATGGTTAAAATGTCCACTAATAAACGCTTAAATGAGTATTTTGGGATTAACATGGAAAAACATCTGTCATCCGTGTAGAAAACAGGGCCAGTCATTTTACTCGGGCAGGGGGAACCGACTCGTTCCTGTCTGCAGATCAACTTTCTTCTTTTGTGGTTTTTTACGTGCACTTGTGTCGTGCATTTTCAGTGCACGTGAAGCAGGTAGAAGTGAAGCTAAATAATAACAAACAGGCTTGGTGGACAGTAAGGAACCGAAAACTGGAGCTGACTGAACAAAGTCTATATTTAAGAAAACAATGAAATAGATAAATAAGTAAATAAATAAATAAATAAAAATGGATGCTGCAACAAGTAAACTAAGAGTTATTAGTGGTGTGGCCTTTCTTCGCTAGTGATAGTTAAGATAACAGAAAATGCTGAAGACCTTGCACCTTAAAAAAAAATACTTCAGAGCTCAAAATGTGAATATAGACCCATGGAAAATGTAAGTTATTGATATTTGTTTAAAAAAATGGATGTTTCTGCTCAGTAGTATAGTTGTAACAGAAGTTTCATGGGGTTCAGTTAGTTAAAATATTCATTATGAGGCTATTTTATAACTGGTCACATTTAACAGGAATCACATTGATTAAAAACATACTTTACACTGCAAAAACAGCCCACCTAGAAATAAGTCTAATATTCCATAAATTTAGTAAAAACGGTCTTATTTCAAGCTGAAATATCTTTTCTGAAAACTTGTCTCGACTAGAGTTCTTCAAACTAGCAAAATAGTCTGAAATAGTTTTCTAATTTTCTTGAAACAAAGCTTTATTTTTTTTTTCTTTCTCAGAAATGACTTTTTTACAGTTTAGTGGAAACATTATGAGCTCATTCAGAAGAAAAAAAGTCAACTTGAATATTTAAAAGTTGCTTTAGAAATCAGAAGTTTTCGGTAATAAATAAAAACTGTATTTTGAAAAATTCTTGCTGCAAGAATTATTTTGTAAAATTTAAACTCAGAAATAAAGTGGGGGTGGAGTCAACCTGAAGTCCCGCCAACGGGTCCCTGAACGCCACATCGCTCCCTATTGTCCCATCCGAGCGCCATTCCCAAGCCTGGACAAGCGTGGAGCGTCCTGTCAGGAAGGGCGTTGACGTGAAAAACCTACTCCAAATCAATCTGCAGCAATGGAAAAAAAAAAAAAAAAAGAAAGTAAAGTTTTACCACAGAGCCAGCCTGAGCAATAAAAAGAGGAATACTGTAGCTCATTTCCAACAGACTTGTTCATATGTGACCAATTCATCTTTCCTGAAGTCGTTTTACGAAGGGCTTAAACACATGCAGGCGAGCTGGTTAGGTCACAAACTTCCCCCGGACCTCCCGGGGCCACCAACTGGAAATGGATTCATCCGACCAGAACCTCACATCTCCACCACATCGGTCACGTGTCCCAAACCATCTCAACATGGGTTTTGCTCCCAAGCAAGTGACGACACAAACCGAACATCTTGTCACACTTGGTTTCAGTGTTATTGAATTATGTGTCGATAGTCCAGAATGTGCATTAACAACAAAAACAACAACACACAACCCATTCCCCGTCCTTGACTGGGGGAGGTTTCTCCTCTGAGGTCACTTGCGTGAATATTTCCGGTTTAGGCAGATGGTTACCCCTCACGGTGACTCGTGGTGGTAAAGCTGCCGAGTTGCGTCATGACTCAGCAGTCTGCAACCACAACTTTTAAAAAAAAAAAAAAAGGAGGTTTTAGAGAAGTCCCACAGCATCACTCCTTATTCTTCTAATTTTAATTTGGAAGAGAATTTGAAATGAGTTCACATCAAAAATGCCAAACATCTGTTTCGGAGACTCTCCGAATCATCTCTCTCTACTTTTTATGCGCTCGGTTCATTAAACGAAAACTGAAGTTTCTCTGTTTGAATAAATCTCACAATGTTTTGATTTCATGCTCTTGATCATTCTCTAAGACGTCACTGTGTTTGGATGGCGATGTTTATTTTATTTTATTCCTCCCTTGGAGAATTGTTTTGTTTTTATTGTTGCTTCGCTGTTTCAAATCAAATAATTCAGTTAATAGATTACTCTCTCTGGCCAGTTCGCTTTATCGACTGGTGAGTCATACTTTTAAACCATCGCTGCACCAGGAGTCGGAGGGCACATCCAATTATTGTGGAATGTTTTTACAATGATGTTTTTGTGTCTGTCGTTGTTTTTCAGTAAACCTTTTTGATTGGGAGCTGATTTAAATTGAGAAAATGCCCAGCAGGAGAGGGAAAAAAGTGGGTGAAACACTTAAATAAGACGCCCGATTTCTCCGCGAAGCCAAAAGTTCAGGCTTGTTATCGTGTTGCTCTGTTTTGCTGTTAGAACCACTTTATTTCTAGTTATTCGAGTAAATTAAACACCCCCGCAACAAAATATGACCAATAACACAAGGGATTGAGCAAATTCAGAGGCTGGTCCTCCTGCTGTGTTCTTATAGTTCATAAAGTTAAAAGAGATTTAAAACCTTTGTGGATGCAGTCCGCCTGCTCATCTATTTTACAACATTTCAATATGTATGTGTGTATATGTGTGTGTGTATATATATATATATATAATATATATGTATATGTATATATGTATATGTATGTATATATATATATATATGTGTGTATATATATATATATGTGTGTATATATACATATATATGTGTATACATGTATGTATATGTGTATATATATATGTGTATGTGTGTATGTATGCGCGTATATATATGTGTGTGTGTATGTATGTGTGTATATATATATATATATATATAGATACATAGATAGATATAGATATATATCTATATATATATATATAGATATATATATATATATATCTATATATATATATATATCAGAATAAAACAGATTATAGGGAAAAATGGGAGATTACTAGGTTTTGATGTGAATAAATAGTCAAATGTAGTGCCAATGGTTTTTGGTTTTGTTTCTAACTTTTGGACAGTCATTATGTCCATGCCATTTTGTATATTAACATTTTTTAAATTTTATTTTATTTTCCGGTTGCACCAAAAGAAGCAGCACTCCTAATTTCATTGTATTGAATGATGCAATGACAATAAAGGCAATTCATTCAATCATTCATTCATTTATTCATCTAATCAGGTGTTCAAAGTCAGTAGCATGGCTGGCTGCAGGAAATCTTCGTTTGCAGGTTAATGACTGATTTTGAAGAAGGTCAAGAAGAAGAAGGTCGTCGGGATAGCCAGTAGAGGAAGAGGGGTAGTCTGAAGAGCTCAGATCAGGTGAATCAGCCGTCTGATTAGTTTACCTGCAGGATGCCCTCCACGGAAGATGTTTTGGACATAATCTGCTGGGAGGACACGTAGGACAGTCAAAACCATCCATCCATTTTCTACACCTGCTGGTCACAGGGGTCTGCTGGAGCCAATCCCAGCTCATTACAGGTGATAGACAGGGGGTACACCTGGACAGGTCGCCAGTCCATCACAGGGACAGTCAAAACATCATAAAATAACACTAGGCAGAACTGAGCATGTTACACCTTTATTCCCACACAAATACACAAATGAGCAAATATGTTCTGTTCTAACGAGGAAGTGAAACCACTCAGGTTTAGAGGAGCAAAACCATGCTGACCAGGCATCTGAGGATGCCGCGTACGTTCATGTGTGTTCGGAGTCAGGCTAACCTGGCGGTTAGCGCTCTTACCTCACAGCTGGTAGCTTCAAATCGTGTCTTGACCCCGTGACCCTGAACAAAAATAAAAACAATACAGATAATGATGAGATTAAAATCTCCGCCGGCCCAAGTTGATCCTAGAAGTTTCTCTCCAAATGGAGTCACGATAACCGTTTCAGTCAGTGGTGTCGATGTGGCAGAGTTTGACTTGAGTCTTTCTGCCAGTTCTCCGTCACTTTATTGGAAATAAACCTGGAACCATAAAACTCCCTCTGTGAGTCAGTTTTCTCATGAAAACCAAAAGACTTCAAGGCACAAAGTTTGAAAGTCTTCATCAAGTTGCATCACAACTGTAGCAGTTAAATGTTTCTGTGCTTCAGCAAAAGGATTTGAAAAAGAAAAAGCTTCTTTTTTTTTTTCTTTGAAAATGTAAAAAACATTTGAGGCATTTCAACTCAAAGTGCTGGCGTGTCAGAAGTAACACGTGGCGGCGTGATGATGGCAGACCGTCGTGTTTGGAGAAACGTAAGAACGCTGGAAGCCTCGGGGCAGGATCCGAGCCAGCAGGGACTCGGACTCGGTTCTGTGAGCAAGAAGGGCGACTAAAACATGTCGAAGGAAAGGGAGTTTTACGACGCGGGTCCAAACCGGACTGGCTCCACTTTTCACATGCACCAAAAAAATAAACGCTACAGAAACAATCAGGAATTTAACGCTCCTTCCAAGTGTGTAATATATTGGGATATTTCTCAACTCTGTGAGTCACGGATGGAAAATAAGATTTCTCCGATTTTCTTTGTATCAACAGAGCGTGCCGTAAATTTCAGTGTAAAAACGTTTGCGGTGTAAATCAGCTTTTACCAATCAGCACATGAGGTATCAGCGTTTCTTCTGAAGACTTTGTGTGTGCGGCCTCAACAAAAGGAAACAGATTTATACTCGGTAAAAGTACTGGAAGGCCTTTTCAAAATAAAGCGGTAAATTTACGGAGCTGACTTGGATTAAAAACGAGGCGATGAGTCCTTTTTTGCAATTTTTTTCAAATTTCCAGAGCTAATATTTTCTGTATGTGATGATATTATCGTCTACGTATTTAATTTCTCGTTTAAATGATTTATTAAATTAGACAGAAATCCACCTGCCACAGTGTTTGCGCTGCGAGTCTGAAGCGAAGGAGAATTTAACCCGACAGGCTGCAGGTTACGAGTTTGAGCCCAAAACTCAAATCCTGTGACTTCTTTTATTTCGAATCCTTTCATTTACTTTTGTTGACGTAATAAACTGACGTTCACTTATTTTGGTGATAAGAAACATTGCTACTGAGGACTTCCCTGGTGGTTGTGTGTCAGTGAAAACTATTGAACCCACTCTCACAGATGTTCACTAAACTGTCTCAAACCATAATCTGTGAATCTGGACCTTAAACTGGGAAAGAAATATCATGTTTCTTCAATTTCAGCATCTCTTTATTCCTGTAGATGTTCAGTACATGTTTAATTTAGGACATAATTTTAAATTCTTTCACATATAACACTATGAATGTTCGCGTATGTACTTATCATCCTTCAGACAGTGCATAATTATAGTTTCAGTGCTGGAAAAAAAAGCATGCATGTTCTTCTTGAGCAGGTGTTGTTGTGTTTCCCAGCACTGACGTCCAGAGGGTGGAGGTCTGCAGCATCTATCCTGTCGTTTATGATGAGCTCTTTGTTTTGTTTTTTGAGGACAGGTATGATGGTGGGTGTCTTCATGGTGGGATAACAGGCTGGGCAAAGGAGAGGTTGAAGATGTTGATGAATGCTGCTGGACGCCGATAGGCAGCATGTCTGGGCCAGCAGCTTTTCTTCACATCACACTGGCGGTGCTGGTGGTGCTGGTGGCAGGCGGAGTCAACAGCGTCCTCATTTGACCTCAAACCAGTTCATCTCCTCTGCCAGCGAAGCATCCGCGTTGTTTGGTGTGAAGTTCCTACCCTTTCGTGTTTCGTTTTTCCCTGCCAGGCTGGTCCACGATCAGTACCTGGAAAGGACTCCTCAGGCCTCCTGTAATCTCCCTGATGCCTCTTTTCGGGTCAGATCTTGCTGGGTGGTACCGGGCCCTGTCCTCAGACCTGAAAGCAGCATCTCGTCTCCTGAGGAGTGTCTTCATAAAACCCCAACGTGCTTCTCTGTAATACCAGCACTAATATAAAACAGCACGGTTTGGGTCTAATCCTGCGCAGATATGTCTTTGTCAGTGTGTGATGTGGTCCTGGAGCCAAACGAGAGCCCGTCTGGCCAGGTCTTGACTGTCCTTGTCTCTCAGGTTCTGCTCTTGTGGAACCAGGTCCAGATTCAGTGTCAGGGACACCAACACCCCCTCTATCTTTAATACTAGGACTGAAAATGTCCTTTTGATCAGTCCTAGAGTTATGGCTGATTCCAATGACACTGAGCCATCGCTTTAGTTTTGTGACGAGAGGTCAGGACTGTTGAAGGATCTCCCATGATGCACTGGGCACTCTCCTCAAACTGCTGTCTTTACTCTCCATGTACAAATATTTCAACACCAGTTCATTTTTTTTCTCATAAGTATCCCTGGTCTAACGTCTTTGGATTAAATTTCAAAATGACTGAACTGAACTGGATTTGTAATTAACATCGTCACTTTCTCCTTAAAACTTTTCCGAGGTGATTTGTTGTGAAGCGCCACCATAAAAATAATTATTGAGCAACACGCGGAGGTTTTCCCACCACCTCCATAAAAATACATCAGCGGCTGAGACAACTTGAAGATGTAGAGGCTAATCTCTTCTTATGACCTGTGAGTTGCTTCCCACTTGCTCAACAATATGGCCGACATGGTGGCGTGAGTGATATCAGTACATGTGGTATTAATATCCACACATGAGCGTTCTGCATGCTCTCAGGAAGTCTCCGCTGTTCACGTGGAAAAACAACTTTACAGCCCTTTTTTTTTCAGGTTACCTTGGAGAAGACAATACACTATATAATCTTCAAATCTCAGCACAACTGTAGGCTACTTAGCATCGGTACTTCATCGGGTCACGCCACTAAAATGTTCCACCGACGCCGCTGCAGTTTATTTTACTGAATGTTGGATTTTTCTACCCCGCTGCTTTAAAATTGTCAGTCAGGAGGTCGAAGTCTTTTTCACGTTGCGAGTTCCAGGGATCGCCGCCAGCATCCCGACCAGTCCCTCCGGAGTTTGAAACAAACTTCGCCTTTTGAGATTTCTGCGTGGACCGGCGTCATCAGGTTGTTTCAATGGATGCTGGGGAGGAATCATGGACGCCGAGCCGCAGAAGTCGAACTGTTAAAGGTAAATCATCAGTAAAATCATCCATGCGTGTGGCTCCGTTTTACATCTCCCAACAGTCTGTGTGATTTTATAGCCAAATCATAAATGTCCTTGCTGGGACTGGAACCAGAGTCTTATTTCCAAAAGGCAAAGTTGATGTCATCCAGCAGAGATGCCAACTCCATCCAGTCCGTGACTGATGAGAATATGACAGCCGTCCTGGTCTCACAAGACTCCACGTTTCTGAACCAGTTTTCCTACACCTCAACAAAATCTAGGCCCCTAAGTGCCCGAAACATTTAATTTTATTTGTTAATTAACATAAATAAACCATTTATGTCACTAGGACTTCTTCCAGTTGTCTAGTTCCTCTTACAAAGGTAACTAGTGATTTTCAAACGCTCTGACCTCTCTATTTAATAATCGATTTATTTTATGATGTGATACTAAAAGCTGAAGAAAAGACTGGAAAAATCAATTAAATTCAATTAAAGTTAAAGTGTTTATTCCCATAGACGGCATAAAGAGAAGTGAATAAACCCTTTTTTTGATTTCACCCTCAGGTATCTGAACCGGGGTTTTGGAGCCCAGTTTTTCAGAGCTCTTGGAGTCACCATCATGCCGGGCCGGTTCCATCCAAGATGGGCCCGGTTAGCTTACACCAATTACACAGCTTTTACCTTAACTTAGCTTCATCCGCTTAGTTTCAGATGTCACTAATATCAGAAATGAGGACTGTTGGTATCTGAAACAGGAGCTGCTGCTCTAGCAGCATCAGCTGCTCTATCTGCAGCTCTGGCAGAGCCACGTTCAAACACAACAGTAAAGAGCACAACAAGCTTAATTATCTTCTAAATAACAATGATTGTAGCCTTCCAGGTCTTAATTCGCAGCTTAGAAGTCAAATTCATTAAAAATAATCACCGGCTGAAGTGAAAAGAGGAAAAAAAAACCCCATAACAATCATAAATTTGTGGTTTAATATTACATTAAGTAAATGCTTTAGTCAAAGTCAAATTTAATTATGAAGCACATTTAAAAACAACAAACATTAACCAAAGTGCTGCAAATAACAAAGGACATAAAAAACATGAAATATTACATGAAACTATGATGGAATACATCACTTCAGATAAAACTACAATAATAAAAACATATATTAAAAGCCAGAGAAAAAGGGGTAAGTTTTCTTCATTTTATTCAAAGTTACTTACATTGTACATGCACGTTTCTCTTCTTTTTTTTTTCTTTTTTTTTTGTTTTGGACACGATCACACCACCACGCTGACAGGTCTTCTTGTACCTGATGATGATATAAAAAAAAAAGAAGTTTTATGATGTAAAACCTAATTACAAAGATAAAGACCCATTTTTGTATGTTTATTTCAACTGTAAAAATCAGATATTTTAACAGTGGCCTCAGTGGTAACTGGCTCCCTTTTGTACTCTTTCACCAGAGATTTTCACCTGATTATTACTGAATGAAAGTGAAAATAACCAATTTATGAATTCTACATGTTTTTGTTTTAACTTCTGTTTGGATTTTAAACACTTTTAAAAACAGTCAGTTAGAATTTGGAGCAAAAGTGAAAGCACGCTTTTCCTAAATGAGTTGACATCTTAGATATTGTTGAGCACAATTCTCCCGTACATGGTTAAAGGTAGGAATCAAGAACATCTGTCCGTAAAGTCGCACAAAGTAACTGGGCTTGGTGTCTCAGGTTTGCTGAAGAAAAAGTGATGACTCGCTCTGAAACCAGACTTTAGTGAGGGTTACTGTAGAACTACAGCAACATGATCAACCCTAAACATGAATAATTACAGATATTTACAGTCATGGATAAGTCATTTTAAGGCAGCGGAGCTTATTTTAACTACATCAAACTGCATTTTTTAAATTTTGTTTTTGAATAAATGCATCCTATTTTTCTTCTTGTTATTCCAAAAAAAATTAAAAAATTAAAGTTATTTTGCAAATTCTGTAGAACCTGCATGTAAATATTATTATTAACTAACCAGGCCAAAAACAATCTCAAATATTTTAAAAAAAAAAAAAAAATCCACCTCCACAACAACCCTTCCCAGTCTCTTTTCATGTCTTTGAAATAATGCTTTTGTAATTTTCTTTACGCCCTCTTTCAGACTGGCCAGGACACCATCAGCAGGCCATCTTTGTATTTAGTCTGGACCGGAGAGTTTACTCCCCTCACTCGTCTGCTCTTCACGTATTTTCAGATCGCTGAACGTCGTTGAGCCCACTGAGGAAACCTTCCCACCGAGCGAGTGCCTCTCCGTCAGTAAAGGGCTCAATGTGCTCGCTGGCTTTGTCCACAAGATGCATTTGTCCACCTACTTTCTCTTTACTGTCTGCAAACCATTACCGTTTTATGGACCGGTTTACGGCTCGTGAGATAAGATTACCCAGTGACTTACTGAACACTGGCAGGGGGCTTTTTTTTTTACTAAAAAAAAAAAGTGGTCAACTGGGAGAATTTGAAAGTTCGCCACCATTCAAGTTTTCTTTTTCGATAATGAAACAAAGACTCTGTGGTTGATTGGCGAGATTAAATAAAGGAGTTTGGAGTCAGATTTATCTCCTGTTGGGGCAGACCATGACAACATGCAACAACGTTAGCACTGAAGGGAATTAACACCAGAGTCCTTCAGCGGTGTAGGGGGGATCGAGTTGAGTGGACAGCCTGCAGAACAGAACATGTGTTTGTCTCTCACGGATGAGGTCAGTGTGCTCGCTAGCTCGCTCGCTCGCTCGCTCGCTAGACCCCTCCAGCGTGGAGCTGAAGCAGAGAGCGAGGCAGCTCTCTGGTCAGGAGCTCGTTCGGAGCAATAAATTGAATGCAAACGGAACCAACTCGAAGGGACAACTATTCATCCCAGCCCTATAACTCTTCCTGCTCCATCTCTCCCCCCACCCCCCTTATTATATTTTATGTCCAGGCTTTCTGGTGCTGATTGCAATAGCAGGCCCCAATAAGGGGCCTTGGAAGAACAAAGCCGTCATAGCTGGAAGCAGACTCGGCTCCGAGGAGGAGGAGCTGAGGGGTCTGGGCAGCCATGATCGCAGCTCCAGACTGACAAAAGGACTCACTGTCATCCTGTAAATGACTTCTCAACACTTTTTCACTGGTGGGTTTAGATCACTTTGTCAGACTTGTTTTATTTCGCTGAGACATGTCTTGTATATTGTTTACTTTATGCTCCTGTGGTTTTGTCGGTGAATTGGGGTTGAGGGATATTTTGGAAAAGTAATTAAGTGAAATTGAGTACAGGATAGTGTTACCACTGTTTCTATTAGTACATTTAATGTTAGAACGTTTGAAAAAATTTCCCGCACTTAGAGCAGGAAGAGAGCGTTTGCCTGGGAAAGTCATTGCTGGAAGTATGCAGCTGCACCAGAAATAGTCGTAGCCGCATTACAGCTACGTGAATGCACTCTGAGAAAAGCATGTCGCAAGAAACAGAAACAGGTGATGTATTAAATCACAGTTTTGATTAAGCCCTGGGGAAACTTCAACACATAATACTATAATCTTCTATAGTCACCTCCAAAACAATAGGTGGGTAATAATACATCATTTTACATCTGGAATAGCAACAGCAAAGTGATATGCAGAAAGTAAAAGTTGGTGTAATTTTAGGTCAGTGTTTTGTGTCCTTTGTATGCAGCGACCCTCAAGTTTAGCCTTTAATGTTATATTTATGTGTGTGCATTGTAGGTCTAACCTTTAAAATAAAGAAATATTAAAACACTGAATATTTTTTACCCACTGCAAAGAATTTGCAGGCTTGGAAGTAGACACACCATTGCACTGTAGGATTCTGCTTATGAACTTCTAGGAATTTATTATATGATTGAGTGCACACACTCAGTTTTAAAAAGAAACTGGTACCAAAATAGTGCATGTAGTTAATCAGAATCAATAATTCAATCCATTTTCGAGCTCTGTTTGGTTATCTTGGTTAAGTTTTTTTTTTTTAAACATGTTTTTAAACTTATTTTGAAATCACAATTAGTGGAACCAACTCGAAAAATTGCCATACTTGAACCTATAACAGTTTATTTTTATCATAATTAGCGAAGTTCAGGGTGAAACCGCCACACGTGAACATATAACAAGCTCGACCGTCTTCTCAGTCCCTTCAGCCAGCGTGTCTCCATGACAACGGTCTCCATGACACCGTGGCGCCGTAGAAAAACCTTGGTCTAATCAATAACACAGCTGACCACAAGGTGGCGGTAATGCGCTTTTTTTGTTGCTGTTCGCAAACGTTCAGCAGTAAACAAGGGGAGAAGAAGAAACACGCAAACAATGGCTGCTACTTTCGTTTTTGTTTATTATTATTATTACCTTACACCACGGTCGTAGCGATTGAGAATAAAAGACCCCCCCCCGCCGGTCCATCTATCGTTTTTATTTTCTTGTAATCTCCAACTTTATCAAATGTACTCGTATCAAAATGTCTTTGGTCCAGATAGTTCAAATGACTTGTGATCACATGATTTATATTCACGCGAGAGTGCTGAACGTGATTTTAGAAATCCTAACTAGCAGAGACCTCCTCCAGGAGGTTCCTGGTGGCCAACCTGACTACCTCTCCTACCACAGAGACGTTTTTCTTTTCTTTTTTTTTCTTTTTGCCTCATAAAGGTTCTTGAAGGCCAGTTTTACAGGGGCATCCTGGCCCAGAACCCCCACTAATGGAAACACAGCTAATGCTGTTTTATGGTATTACAATTCAATTTCTCAGAGAAATGTCCCCCGTTTCATTTCTTCTGCATTTCATCATATTTGAACATTTCTCCAACTCAAAACCAGGTCATCTCAGATCATGTAAAATCACCTCCCAAGGTGCCCCAACAGATCACATTAATGTCTGCCCACATTTCTGTCCCGATTAGAAATCCTTGCACTTATTGATGCGTTATTAAACTGTCTTTAGAGGCCACAGCCTGGTGGTTGGCTGGCCGGCCTCGCACTTGTGAAGGTCCAGCTTTGATTCTGTCTGTGTGAGGGTTTCTTGATCTCCCCGTGCATGTGAGGTTGTGGGCACCCAGCATAAAACACCTCGCCAAATCTGTGTGTAGGGTGCAAAGCTCCGCTGTGGCGACCCCTCCATCACGGGAGGGACTTAGCCAAAACATGATTGCACTTTACTGTCTTTAGAGTCGGACCACCAACAGAGCGGTGCAGCTTTGGCGCACGCCGCCATGCACAAATGCACAGCGGTGACCATACGCTGCCATAAACCACTCTACGCGATAAAAGTTTTAGTTTTTGCAGCTCCAGTCAAGTCTAATTATTTATGTTTACATCAAGCTGTTTTATGTTTGCAAGCTGTTGAATGGAAACAGCTATTAAGGAAAATGGTGGAAATATTGCACAAAATGCGTGGGAAAGCTGGAACGATGAAAGGTAAACGAGATTAAGCGCAGTGGAAACAACTTTAGTGAATAAATTATGATATACAAATGTTCAGGGTCTTTTTTTAGACCTCTTTCCTCTCTGCGACCAGTGTTAAATGGTTTGTTTTATTTTTCCAGATTAAATTACAGCTCTTTAATTCTGCTGTCCTCGGTGAAACTAGAGAGAGGACAGACTTTGAACCACCATGATGCAACCTGGACCTCTCGTTATGTTTGTTTGGTGAAAAGAATGTGTAAAATGAAAATTACAGGGATTATACTGTCCTGTACTCACTGCATTTGACTAGTATCACGGTTGAGTAGTCACTGACCTTTTACCTTAGCCTTAAGTGGGTTACTCTGAGCAATAATACTTATGATTTGTTGGATAACGAGCCTGATGAACTCGTCCTGTTTGACCATGAGTCAGCAATTATAGGTCATAAAACAGGAACATCAGCAGCAGAAGCTCTGGCTCAGCAGCAACAGTAATAACAGTGGTGATACTATACAAAGCAGGAACAGTAGTGATCGTATTTAATGTTTTCCAAAAGCAGGACCGTGATTAACTGCAGCTTGATCGGAGGCCTTTGCCTGAAAACATGCGCTGCTCTGCTTTGTGAAAGGGTCTGCAGCACCACAGACGCTCTTATTTTTCGCCGGAACTGCTGCGGTAGCTCGCCACCAGAGGAGACTCTGGAGATTAGTCCTTCAAAGTGCTGTCTTGGCTTGCTTTAGGACCGAAGCTGTCCCTTTATGGGTTCGGCCTTGTTTGCTTCTCTTTGGAGTAAATCGTTAAACCTCTCTGCATCCCTCGGCATCATGTTGCAGAGTTCATGGATGTTATCGGCATGCTTTGCTATGAATGAATCATGGAAATTGCTGTAATTATCTCTCAACCAAATCCTCTCCATGTTTACAACTTTTAAGCCAGCCCCCCCCCCCCCCCCCCCCCCCCCCCCCCCCTCCCC
>JAOWBL010022964.1:0-27949 GCA_028564865.1 Zenarchopterus dispar
CCTGGCATTAACCTGTTTTTGAACTGACAGATCAAGCTCGAGTCCCAGGAGAGAATCAGAACATACACACACACATACACATATACACACATACACACATATACAGAGTTCTTTGGAACGTGGGAGGAAACAAGAGTAGCCGGAGAAAACCCACGCAAGCATGGGGAGAACATGCAAACTCCACACAGAAAAACTCCTGTCGGCAGCTGAACCAGGAACCTTCTTGCTGTGAGGCAACAGTGCTAACCACTAAGCCACCGGGCTGCCTATAAGTCTTTTAACACTGGGGAATTTTTATCTTCCATAATGGTTGCAGCATTCTCACACTGACACAGAACAAAAAGAAAGAATCTGTTTTGAACTTTGTTGTGGACTCTCAGAATGTGGAATAACAATCAGGTTTTGGGCCATTTCCCGATTTCAAGCTCATCTGTAGCTGTAAGTTTCTGGTAAGTTACAAAATTGCAAGTTTTGTAAATGAAATCTCAAACAAGCTTAACACCTTTAAAAGGTTGTCTGGCCACTATGAGACATTTACACTCATGCAGCAGCCAGGTTTGTCTGCTAAGATGGTCTAAGTAAGAGGTGCTTCCCAGAGAAACAGATGGCAGACGTTTTTCAAATACACACTGAAAGGTTTTGCATAAACATGACTCTCTATGTATAAATATTATATGCAGAAAACAGTGATAACTCCACAGTGACTTTTCCATTCATGTTGTAAATCCACTTGACAACACCACACCAAAACTAAGATGCATGCACGCTCTTCTGCATCCATGTATCCAGGTGAAAAAAGACCTGACTGCTAATGAAGCATCATGCCCTTGAGAACTCTCCTCCCCCCGCTTCCACTACCTCTTCCTCCTCCTCCACCTCCACTCACATGAAGTTGTTAGAAGCCTGCACCCTTCCTCCTGGGCCACATGAAGCTGTTAGCGACCGGCACCACCATAGAACAAGGCAATGTGAAGAGAATGAAATATTATGCCACACTACTGCATAATTGCCTCTTAGCCCAAGGGAGCTCTTGCGGAAAAATGAGCAAAGTGTTAGGCCTAATGGAGCTACCCGCTGCTGGCGGTGGTGGTGGAAGGGAGGAAGGAGGTGATGCTGCCAGGTCCCGTATTTCTGTGTTATCCTGCATTACGCAAACTTGCACTCTTTGATCTAAGCAGTTAAAAGACTTCATATTATAAGAATGTGACATTATAAAGTGGTGCCTCTCCTTCAGGCGTACAAATAACACCAAAAGAGGTTGAAAGAAGCAAACTGAGGCCATCAAAGGGAACAAGAGCAAAAAGGTGGGGCGGGGGGTTGCTGTTGGATTGTAAGGGACTCATGTAAAAATCCTTTAACTGGAAGTCTATTGCATTTAATAAACTGTGTCAGTGGATTGAGACTAGCTGCTATCGCTCGAGAGCAAAGCTCTGGTTTAGAGATAGCAGTGTTACGGTCTTCTCATCAGCGTATCCTACTCATTTTACTTTTTCTCCAAACAAAACCCTTCTTGACTCTCTTTTTAAAATTACTGAAATAAAATTGGTGGGGGACACTTCTGTCTAGGAAAATTACAATGATCAACATGTCAGTGGGGTTGTATGTTGGAACACAGTTGCGAAGCATCTGCTGATATTTGATTAATTTCCCTACTGTCACTTGCGCACTGAGGGGAAGAAGAAAGAAGAAACCTCAGGGCCATCCCTGCAGCTAAAAAGAATGCACTGAGAACGTAACAGCTCCATTTTAACCTTGAAACTATTTCTTCGAATGATTTCAGGCATGCTCCTGTTCTACTCAATACGGGAGCCCCCTGGGCAAATTATCATGGCAGAGCATCAGCAGGCAAAAAGCTCTGGATTAAATCAACAAACATTAACGGCAACCAACCTGGCAGCCACATCCTGGTGCACATAAAAAGCCATCTAGTCATCATCATTCACACCTGTCATGTGTTACTCATCTGTGATTTCCATTGCTGCTGACCAGTAAATTGATCATCTTTGCAAGAAAATTAAAAAAAACATAAACAAATGCAAGTTGCAAATCTGTTAACATGTAAAGCAGAAATAGATATTGCTGCTGCTCTATTTGGCTGCTGCTCAAACACACATTCAGGTGGCTGCAGCATTGGGCTTGCAAGGGAAGAGCTAATGTCTGGATTTTCCAGAGGCCATCGCTCGTACAATACTGAAGGATTAAATGTGATTAACTTTAAACCCCTGCAAAATAATGGACAGAAAATACTCAGACTTTAAGTACAAGAGCAGCCTGCTCAGCCTTCTAAATTTTTCTTCAAGAAATTAATTAGCATTTCAGGTAACAAGTACTAGACAGGTGAATATCAACATACAGTAATACCAACATAGTTCAAAAATTAATGACAAAATGGCTCTGCAGATCTCATTTTGTGATAAATGTTTGACAAATTTGACCAACAAACCATCTAAGGCAGGACAGTGTGGCTGTGAGTCATCTCTGTACTATTGATTTCACTCTGTTTGACTGCTCACGTCTGTGAAGTGTGAACAGGTTTGATCTCGTGGCAGTAGCCGGGAACTTGAGCTTTATCCACAGACACTGTGCGTCAGTCACAGAGTTAGTTGTCAAGGAAAGATGCTTACTCCTTGACCCGTGGCGGCCCCCTGCTGAGTGTCACTCCTCAGTGAGTTAAGCTGAGAGGATGCTCTCCCCACCGACTGTTCTCCACAAAGCTCAAGGAGAAGAGTTCAGACATGATACAAAAAGTCAGAACAACACTGTTACAAGCGTACATCTTGCTAAATTGTTAACTTTGTCTGTGTCTTATTGTGTTTGAAGATAAAATTGTAGAAAAACAAATACATAAGCTGTCATGTATACAATTTCACTTCTGACTTGTTTAGAAATCATTTGCGTCCGCTAAGAGTTTTGAATGTTACAGCTATGCTCCTGCTTTAATTTTAACACAACGGATTTGTCCGTCTGCCAGCAGGACAAGTCTTCAGGCTGGAGAGTTTTCATCAGCCTCCTGCAGACCAAAACAAAAACAGCCACAGAGTTAGTTCTCATTTTTCTCTGTCCCTCTGGCTCACACGGCACCAAGCTTGTAGTGGGTCCGAACTCAAGAACCGATGAATCACAACATCCTAATTAAGACATCTCCTACACAACTAAGTGGGTAAACAGTTGAATAAATTCAGTCAGAGACTTTGATAACAGTGAATCTCTGTAGTAACTGATCAATCTTTTGTTTTGTTTTGTTTTTTTTGACTGCACACATATTTATCACAGAACAAATTAGTTCTTGCTTAGCCAAGAGAGAAAACTATTTTGGGTCTTGAACTATTTTCAGTTAGAGCTTTCTTAGAAATGACTTTCTGTTTCTGCTGGAAGCTGCGCTTCCTTACAGAACATTCACAGTGAGAGGCACCAGCAGGCAGACACATAAAGCTCAGTGTCCTTTGTCAAATAATGATGAAATGTTCTCTAAATGCCATTTTAAAGAAGCCACAAGCTTGTATTTGTAGGGTGAATAAAGAGTTAAAAACTGTGCAGCTAGCCCTTCAAAAAATGCATTTGTGTGAGGCTACATTTGTCATTTATGTAGATGGCCAGAGAGAATAGACGCTCGAAACCATTTTCCACAACAGAGTGACATGTATATGGATTTATTCCCTTACTAGGACAGAAAGTAAGCCTAAAGAGACAACATAAACAAAGCTGGAAACACGAAAGAGGAGGGTGGATGTCGGAAGTAAATCAGACAAACTAACAAACACAGTAGGTGGAAAGGGAAGGAGTGCCGCAAAGAGACAGTGGGGATGTAAAAATAAATGAATAAATAAATAAATAAAATAATCAGAAGAAGAAAAAGACTGGTAATGAATACAGACATGGAGCCATGGGGAGGAGAACAGGGGAATGGAGGAGAAATGTTGAAACTCAGAGAAAGACAGGTGAAGCTAGTTTGCAACTGAAGAGGAAATAAAAGAGACTGTGGTTGGAAGAAGGGAGGAATGATGGAAAAAGAAAGTGGAAAACAAAGACAAACCAACTGCTAATCGTCACTCATCATTTGACAGCTCAATGTAGACAAAAATAACTCACTTCTGTTTAATTATATTAACAAACAGCACATTCAAAGCGAAGTAAGCTTATATTAAATTGGGAAAAAGGCCTATCTCATGTACATCTGACACAGTTGCTGCAACAAAACTGCTCTGAGTCATTGTTATGTAGGAATCAATCACAATTGCTCATCTCTGACTTCTCTTTGTAGTCTATCCACATTAATTAAAAAATTCCAGTTTGAATCAAAAGTGCTGGACTGCTCTGGACTGTCAGATATTACTAAAGACCTCTACTATTCGTAACAAAACTAAGACGACGAGCTCAATAAAGGAGAAAGAGGTCAAGTACTCAACACAAATAAGATGACGTTTCGTGGTGTCATTAGAGATTACTAACTGGCGAACTCCAGTAGTAATTCATGATTAACTGGATTTACGGTTTATGAAAGGATAATTTACTATTGTTGAGTGAGTCCCTGAGATTTACTATTGCATCAACGTATAACATAAACAGTGCCTGAATCATGTACATGTTCACTGCTGGGCCATTGCACGGATGGTGGCATCGATTCTTTGTGGGGCACAACTGCAATTACAGCTCCTTAGGACTAAGGTGATAGCTCATTAACAAAAGATGAATTGAGACAGCAGTTTGGAAAAGGGCCCGTTTACCTGCATGACTCACAAAAAAGCAGTTAACTGTTGCAGCTCCGCAGTGAGTAAACAAAAGATTGAGCTGCAGATCGGCATGCAGGCGGGCACAGATACGATTAGTCTTTTGCCTTTGCCGTCAGCAATAGAAATTCTATTTGGACGTCACTCAAACCAAAGAAGATGGCATCTTTTCTTGCCGCACAGAGAGAATGACTCAATGTGAGGTGGTGACAGGCTGTTTGGATGATGCTGCTGGATGCTGAGCGTCTCACAGCCTTGTGGGAGCAGAGCGGTTGTTCTGCAGGCTGCAGCTCTGAGCTGTGTTCGTTCTGTAGCTATTGTTCCAGTGCTGAGATAAGACTGGTGGTGGATTAGAGGAGAGTGCACACAGAGTTCAGGTTGTGTGCAGCTTGCTTAAAATAATATTTTTTTTTAAAAAAAAGAAAGAAAACTAAGATGTGGCTCTTGAAAGGAAAAATGGAAAAGGAGAAGAGATAAACATAACACAAGAAGAAGGGAAAGGAGAGGGACTGAAAGTGGAGGGGAGGACAAGATAGGGCTTGTTGTCATGATGCCTAATCTGCCAGGGTGGTCACAGAGAAGGGGGACATGGGAGTCTGATGACATGTGGACATGGCTATGATGAATAACCACCTCATGCCTCCACCACACTGGGGGTCAATAGCCCATTAATGGGTAAGGGCCTCTAGCTACAGTCAGCAAAGAGCCACTTGCACCCCCTTCTAGCCTTAACCTTTATCCTGCTCATATCCCCCCAGGGGATGTCAAGACTGCTTATTCCACTTTCTCTGCTGGAATGAGAAAAAAAGACAGATATGACAAACCAAATCCAAACACCTATGGCACAAGGGAAGACCTTTACGAAAACTGTCTTATTAAAGACATGGGCCAGAGTGGACTCATGTACATGAACAGTTCCCCAGATTAAAAATTTACTTTGATGAGTTAAACATGAAAAATGTCTGTTTTATTATATGACTAGATTATCTGAGAAGTGGCTGGTGGAAACTGAGCTTCTTATCTTTCAGTACAAATACATCATTGTCCTTGTGCTTGATTTACAAACCAAATAAGAATCTGTAAAGCCCCAAAAAGATAAAACACCCTCATAAACCTTTAGAAGTGTAAGCACTAGTACAAATAACAAAAATCTTATAATAAGAAATTCATAATCTTAAGTCCTTTGTGCAATAATCCAATAATCATTCCTTGCAGAACAACAGCACAGTAAAAGCTGGAGCCAAGAAGTTTGACAGTATTTAAGTTTTATTTCTGAGCTGATTATCACTGAAAGTTTCTTTAATTTTCTTGAGCCATTTCTCAGGTCTGCAGATTGATGCAAAATGATGTGTTTCAGTCTCAAACTGAATTACAAACAAGAGACAGGCAAAGTGTTTCATGTTGCAATGCCACACAGCCCCAACCGTGCATGGCCTCATCATACAGAAACTTAAATGCAAAGCATTCAACCCTTCATATTGTTTGTTAGTGTCAATGTTCAGGCTTATAATGAGATATATCAAGCATAAATGGGGGTGAAACCACAGAAAAAAAAGTTAACCCTTTAGGCTAAAGGGAGGCAGATACAGAGACGCCATAATGCTTGGTATTGATTTGCTTCCTTTATCCGAGATGGCCACTTTTGCTGGAGCACCACTGTGACCTGTTTACCAATCTGTCCAGTCCAGAGGACAAGCATGTCCTCAGGGAAACTACAAGAGACACTACAAGGGATTTGGCAGTGCAAACAGTTACACAAGTGGTAACTATGCTCTTTCTCTTTTTTTGACACTGTGTGCTGTTTTGACCTTCTGGTGGGTACAGCCTCTTGGTTGACACTCCCTGTGTGATTGTACACGCAGAGAGTAAATACAGAAAGAGCTGGATTACAACAGTCAGCTGCTAACAGCGTTTACATGAGTGTGTGTGATCTGATCCCAGTCACCCTTCTTCTGAGCAAATGAAACACCACATGATCACTTGAGGATTAGATGAAGGGAAGCACTAACAATATTTCAAAGAGGAGGACAAGTTGTTAAGGTTTGAGAAGTACTGTTACAGTTCCTCCACTAAAAGACTTCTATGAATGGATGCACTACATCTGGATTAGTTTAAAATCAGGATTTATTCAAAATAGTTCAATATTTGAAAAACATTATTTAAATAAGCAAAATATGAAATTCAATATAAATGGTAAAACAACATGATGCAAAGTAACTGAAAGGGCTAAATCAGATTTGGCTTTAAATTAGTTTACAGAATTCAGAAAACAAACTTTGCTTCAAAACAGATTGTGACTTATTGCATAATTTTATTCAGGCTATGGTTCAACAGCAAGATAAGTGACTCCAACTTCATATTTTGGGAGTTATTCGTTTTAAAGGCTTTCCTTCTAGTCACAACACATGGAAGCAAGGCAGGACAAGGCTCAACGTATCTCTAATTCATTCAGTCCAACTATTACATACAAGACTCCACAATGAGTTGAAACTAATTCAGATGTATGGAATAAGTGTCTGGTAACAGCATGGGGGTGAATTGTTGTTTACATTGGCTCATCTTTAGTTCACACATACACATTAGTAAAACATGAAAGGCTGACCTGTGCAAAATGATGCCGATGTTATGCTGCCGATCTGTCTAAACAATGTCTGCCCACTCTGATCTCTGTCTCTGTGCATCTGCACCAAGTGAGCTGCACAAGTTTACAAGAACACCATATCTCTGTGTGTGTGTGTGTGTGTGTGTTTTGCAATGTCTACTCTCTTCAGCTTCCATTACATCAGACATCAGACAGCCCGGAGAGAAACTTCTGATAAAGTCCAGTCGGATCCTTCAGCTCTCTCTAACCTGATTCACTCTGACAGGACAGACAGACCAGTGCAGGGAAGGCACATGAAATATGACCTAGCTGCAATGCTTCAGCAAACCTAAGACACAGAAGCATGATGTAACGAAGAGTCACACACCATGTTCTGAGCAAAAATGAGTATGAAAATGTGCATCTCAATTTGTGGGGGAAATAAACCACGTTGATCTGAACTGTGCATTGACAGTGTTCATTAGAAATGACCATGTGTTGCTCTTCTCCTGTGTTTGTTCTCTCAGTCTGTGTGATTGGCTGGTCTGCGTGGAACTTGGTTAGGATATTGAAACCGACTCAGACAAGTGGGTCAAACATAAACAAAAATAAAATGAGGCTATATAAAAACAAATGACAGCTTGGCCATCATGGTCTTCTGAACTACCATAAATTCCGGTCTATAAGCCCCTACTTTTTCCCCACGCTTTGAACCCCGCGGCTTATACAACGATGCAGCTTATCTATAGATTTTTCTTCGCCAACAGCCATCAGGGGGCGCAGGAGGCGCAAAAACGAGACAGATGCTACAGGTTCATGTAAAGAAGAAGAAGCTAGTTTTGGCAGGTGGGTGCGGCTTATAGTCCGGTGCGCTCTATAGTCTGGAAAATACGGTACTGCAACTTAAAGGACACTGCAGATATACAGTCTAAAAGAAGACGATATCTGGAAATTTGTCACCCTTTTTTAAGATACAAGGAGTTGGTATTTAGTATGATTAAGTCACTTTCACATACAAAACCACAAACTGAAAGAATTGACTTCAACGGCCGACAAGCTTAGCTGATATTTTATTTTCCTGTTTGGCTTGAAAAGTCTTTTTTCCCCCACAGAAGAACAAAAGTTATAACAGGTAAAAAAAAAAAAAAAAAAGCTGAATGTTTTACTGGAATATTTTACACATGTTGATTCTTATCTCTGAATATGCTCATCAACAACAAAACATACACACCTATTGAATTTTGTTTTTATTAAACTTTTTTGCCATCAGCTTTATTACCTCAAAACACTGTTCTAGCTACGACATTTATTTTCACCCATGAGTTGTTTGATTGATATGTCACACTGCATCAAAATCAAAATTCCAGCTCCCTCGCTGGTATTTAAGTCAATATTTGACGACACACCATGGGATGATGCATAATTTTTCCGAAGGATGCATTTTTAAAATTTCATTAGCTTTCACATGGCTCACTGTTAATCAAAAGGCTTTAAAATTCATAGGCTGAGCTTACACTTCAATACTGCTGACCACCTACCTCCCCGAGGAATAAACATCTCCCACTCATCCCTCAAAAAACTGTAATTTTGATGTTAAAGACAAGAATGCATCACAGCAACACTGTCAGTTTTGATGTTTGGCCAACTGAGCCTGATCACGTGGGTAATCTACATAACAGTAGTTTGAGGTTAGGTGCATACAGGAAAGACAAAGGAAAAAGGAAAACACAATCCCTGCCAACACAGTGTGTCAGGACAGCATGTAACCAAACTCAAACATTCAATCCAAATGGACTTCCTCATTTAAATCTTCTCCAGATTTGCTCATTTAGTGGCTGTCCCATAAAAGCAAGCTCATTTTGTTTAATGAGTCAAAACACACAACAAAAACTCCAGAAGACTGAACAATGAATGCAAATCGACCCTGGGGGTGCACTTCAGAAAATGAGCTCTTGTAAACAAAACTGATTACCCACAGAAGAAAAAAAAATGTAATGTTAACTTTGACTAAGCTATTTCTAGTACTAATGAGGGAATATTTCCCTTCTTCTATTTAGAGGAGTTCATACACTCCAGAGGTGAGACAGGTTTATGGGCTTCAGATTGATGATGTCTAGGTATTAGTGTTAAAGATTTTTGGCTTACTGCTCACTAACCTGAGGTTGAAGTGCTGCTTTTCCAATAGAGGCTGGTAATGAAAAAGTCATTGGCGTTATCCATTAGCATATTTAATTTTAAAGGCTGTATGTCTGCGATCCCTCCAGGAAATATGATACATCTGCAGCAGAAATCTAATTTCAGTCCTGTGTTCTTAATTTGTGTGGATATCTGCTTTGTTCTCAGACATTTGCACCTTTGTTATGTATCTTATGATCATTTCCTTAATTGTGAAAGAAATGTGCAGTTCAGTTTTACACCATTCAAGCCAAGATATCGACATGACTTACGGTGAAAGTGGTCTTGCCAATGATATGCTACTGAATTCATGGCATATCATGGTCCTTTCATTGACATATTATACAAAAATCCCAATTTTTGTAGTGAAGGTAAAAATAAAAATGGTGAAGAACTCACATGTTTATTTCAACTGGTAGGGAGCAGCAATTTAAAAAAAAAAAAAGTTAAAATGAAAATGTGTCAAATACCTTACCTCCTTTCATTACCTCTGTAATAATAATATGTGATTGTCTGCTGTGCCAGGCTCCGTGCATGAGCTTTAAGATACCTCCCTACTGGCTGGACCCCAAACATGTGGCTGCAGCATGCCACGTGGGTTTCTTCACCAATTTTCCCAGAAGCAACAAAAGCAACACTAGTCACTCAGGAAACCCTTCCAAACACCCATCAACACACCACTGATTTTTACAGTTCAAGTCCCAAGAAAACACAACTAATGAAATGACACCTTTGTAGCTGCGCTCTGCCAGCACAGTGTTTTGGAAAAGGCAGTGTCACTATTGCAGAGCACTTATTAACATCTGACTGGAAGCAGGCTGAGGAGTTGCATAGCTGTTTCCCACAGAGTATCTTTGCACCCCGCAGTTAAAAGTCAATGGCAATCCCGTAAAAACACTCATGCCAATAAAACTGGATGATGCTGAGTGAGTAATTTTTGCCTCATCCACTTCCCAGATTCAATAATGTGCTACTGCCATTGCAGAGAAAGGTTTTAAAGATTGCCAAGCTGTGTCTCATACCACAGATAGAGCAGAAGTACTTGATGTGACAAAAATAAAAAATAAAAAAAGATAATCTAACTTGTGGCCAGGCGGATACAAAATAAATCAATGAAGTTATTTTTTTATGACTATAATCAAATTAAAGATAAATAGTGAAGATATTTTAAAATATGATATAAAAGAAATAAGTTGGTCATTGTGGCCGGTGAACAAGCAGTAAAGATGGATCCAACAACCACTGCGTCCACTATTTTCCTTAGGAGTGTAATCATCCTCCCCGTGGTCTGGCTGTCTCCATCAACCTCAGTAGGAATGCATACTACGCTGCTAAAATCCCTTTCCCAAAATGAAGATTGGAAAAAAATAAAAAATAAATTAAAAAAACACAAAACCTAACCGTCGAGCAGGATGAAGTCCTTTCTGTCACTTGGGTGGGAAACATGTTATCTCGAGGTTATGAGCAGCTGCTGAGGAGGTTTTGTAAAGAAATGACTGTGCCTATTTAGGCGATCTCCTTGGATACGTCATGTTGTATAAAAGGTAAACCACACTGCACGTTTTAAACAATAATTATTCATATGCTCAAGCGTTGGAAAACACACATGCAAAACTCCACCTTAACGGGTAAAACTATACATTACTGAAGTCTAAATTACCATGTGAGAACCACTCAGAGAACCAGCAAGTGGGAAGCCTCTGGATTCCTCTCCTCCTCCAGCTGTGTGGGCGACAACCATCATCTAAGTCCTTATTAAGGAAAGGTCAGCTGGCCTACACACAAATATGAGATGTGTTGTAACATGTTCAGATTGGAGAGCACAGATGACTGGCACAAATGCATGTGCTCTAGCACACAAGGCACATACCAGGGGCTGACAACCAAGAGCACACCCATGGACATGTCATGCCAGAAAAAATAACGTACCCTCCCCCACCTTCAAACAGTGTGCCAAGGGTGGGCTGACAAGACCCATCCTGCTCAAATCTGCTAACACATTCTTGCACCTGCTGCCTCCCTCACGACTGCTGCTCATCCGTTCTCTCTTCAGAGAGCGCACACACACACTGGATTCCACATTTGTGAGGTGGCCGAATGTTGAGCAGTCATAATCTCTTTGCTATGCACAGTTGTGCTTTTAACCTCTAAAGAGTGTAATTCAAACTCTGGTTCTCAATTTTTTCCAATGAATAAGACAAACGTTATTGCTAAGCGGGGTTCCCTGTAGCTGACAGGAATTAGCAAAATGAAGAAATAGTGGGACAAATCTACATCAATTTACGAGAGAGTTTTCATTTTTTAGTTCAGTTTGAGTTGTCTAGTTGGCTGTTTATGAGTCTGAGTGTGAAATATGCGACAGACACAGGCAGAGAGTTAAACATGACTTTTCCAGCGGAGTACGAGACAGCCTACTAAACATATGGGGAAGATGGAGGCTCCAGTCCTGTGGGCGTGGAGATGAAAGACTAAGAAGTCTGACTTTTCGTACTTCCTGCTGAGACATAGGAAGCTACCAGAATCCTGTCAGGAACAGGAGGGGCCGATTTCTCCTGGCTCAGATTCTCCAGAGCTTGTCAGCCTTTCCTTTTCACATTGCAGGCAAAAAAAAAAAAAAAATTAAAGAGTCTGTGGAGTAACATTATGATCTTGTGGGATCATTTCAGCAGAGAAACAGCATGATTCATCATTGACTGTGCTAATTCCCAAATTATTCTCTAAAATTATGGGAAAAAAGGACAAGAATAACGTTGGAAGTGTCTTATCGCCGAGCTCTCTGTGTAATGACATTTTCCACTGCTGAGGCGGATGATGCGCCACCAGCAAACACAATCTCCGCTGACTGAATGACCTTTCCACAGGCAAACGGGGAGCCTGGCTCTCGATCGAGTCCTGATAGGATAAAGGAGGAGCGGTAGATGAGACTGAAAAATATTGACGCCTCCAAAAGCTCATGAATAAAAACATGAATGGATGCAACAGATGATGCGATTGTTTCAGATGAGAGGGGTTACTCTGTCCCAGCTGTTTTGCTCCCTTAAAATGGTTATATTTGAGTGACTGTCTCCTTGCATTAACAGGCTTCATTTAAAATGTTCATTAGCCATTTGGGACCCATCTGAAGAGAGAAACTTCACCCTTTCCCAGCTCTAGTCCTCCTACACCAACTTGGAGCACATAATGCCTGCAGGACAATTCAATTAGAAAAAAGGCAGTTCATCAACATTAAGACTGAAGATTCATGTCCTAAAAGAGTAATTTATCATTATCAAGGGCTACTGGATGGCAGTGGTAGATTAGGTGTCCTGAACATTTTCTGGAAGGTGACACATGGCTCTTAGGACCGCTAGAGGTAAATGAGATTAGCCTTGTATGCTTCTCTGCTAAAACTAAAGCCCAGCAGAAATAATGATAGAGCCTCACTTGTTTTTTTATTGTTTTAGCTACAATAGATTCTGCTTGAACAGCCGTTTGTTGGCCCTCTCATCATCATTACGCTCTATCCCTTAGGGAAAAGCAGGGCGGGAGATGAAAATCAATCAAAAGAAGCCCATCTGCAGCACAGTTCACTTTGAATCATGAACAATTTCAACCTAAACCATGCAGGAGAACTGTGTTGAAACAAGAGCTGTTTGTGCTGACTGAGACATTGCCAACAGTGGAAGAAGAATGAGTAAGACCTGACAGTGAAAAATAGGAGAGCATGGAAATGGAGGGATGATGAAGATGCCAAGAAGTGAGACAGAGCAGTGTGTGAGCAGCCCTTAGAGCCAACTGACCCTCTGTTAGCAGGTCTGGCCGCTGGGCGTTCTGCTACTCTCAACAGTGCCCAGGCACAGAGGGGAATCCAAGGTAATTTGTCCACTTGTTTGGATAATCCACCATCTGCCGCATTGTGAAAGACCCAAGGCCTATCCACAAGATTTTTTGTTGGATTCAAAAGCTCAACATATTGTAGCAAGCAAAACTGATGTCCAGTTTGTTCTGAAAGCTCACAAACTGCAAAACTAGACTCAATCAGGGAGCTTCAAAAATAGTCCTCCTGATTAAGGATGTCTTCAGGTGAACAATTTTAGTCGAGATAATGACATTTTACATAGTTTCTCTATCGTAATAAAGATGGGTATGAAGAACCAATGCTGAACTGTCACTGATACTCGACTGGTGAGTACTTAAGCATCATTAAGCTCTAGGTGAAACTGTACCTGTATTAATGGAAAGGAAATTGAGTCTGCCACTTAAGAATAATGACTTACATTCTCTATTCAGTGCTCTTCATGGCCAAACTTTCTAAAGAGGGCTAATTTCAATAAAATATAACTTAAATGCAGCAAAATTCAGCAAAAAAAAAGCAAAGCTTTTGGATGGCACACTTTGCATTACAGAGCATTCGAACAGTAGTAGTGACTCATTTTATTGGATATAGTAAATAAGAAAAGACAACTGCAAAATACACTAAGCAACACAGTCGGTGCAGATCTGAGGTCAGGACATTAAAAACAAAAGAAGACAAAGTGGCTCTCACTCCATCTGGAGATTATGTTTAAAAAAAAATCTGCAAATGTATGTGAATTAAGTCATCCTCTAGTAACACTGCTAACTGCGTTTGTCATAATGTTGTAAAAAAAAATGTAATAATATTATTAAGAACAATATGCATAATAATAGTATAAATTTAAGACAAATTATAGGAGAGCAATGTCAGTCCGCTTTAAATTCTTACAGATATGACAAATGCGAAATACCAGTAGCTATACAGAGCACTGGCACTTCCAGTGACCCTGGTAAAACTCCAGTATACTTATTCAAACCTGCTAAATAAAAGTCATAAATTGACTTTTGTTTTTTTAAAAAGTATATTGATGAGCCAAGGTAGATTGAATTTAACATTAGTGGTCCATGCCACTGGCAAAATCAATTGGGAGAAGGAAAAAAGATAGAGCAGGACTTATTTCAACCTAAGTTGCAGGTTTACATTCTTTTTTTTTTTTTTTACTGGTTTACATTCTGGTTTACATTCTGGTGTTTGCAGCATGCTGAATATCAGTTGTCTTATCTGGCTGTAATGCAAAAAAATGACCACTGAGCACAAATAATTCCTTCTTTCCCCCTCCCATACATTAATTTATTCCTGCTAATTTCTGTCAAGGTGCAGATTACATTTCTAGACTTTGAACATTTTTAGCGCAGCTGCAAAGACATGCTGAAAATCAGAGTTACCCTATTGGATTTTATGTCACACCGGTATGGTCAATTACCAGCTTTATCAGCCTCATTGTCACTTTTTTCTTTTTCTTTTTTTCCCCCCAGCATCTTTCAACAATATTGACATCACCCTCAGTCTTACTTAGCACTTCCTCTCTCATCCATCTCCACCTGACCTGCTGCTGTTCTGGCATGTGTGAAAGAGATTGATTGAACATGTCAGAAGCACAAGCTCAACCAAACAACAGCATGACAAAAAAGAAAAAAAAAAGCACATCTACAAGTCAGAAAACAAAATCCTGGATGCCAAAGGACATGAGCTGAAAAAGTGACAATTTCTGTTCATTGACTGTAGCGATTCAAGCATATTAACTAGTAAATGAACTTGACTAAATTTACTGTATACAATGTATACACACACACAATTAGAGAATATTTCTTTCCTCTAAAAACTTTGGTATCAGCATCAACCAAAATACACATCATCATATGGCTAAAATCGAAAAGATGAACAGAAAAAGTGACTAACTCAAAGACATACTGACACTATCTTTTGACTCCCATCTTTTCCATTATTACTATCGATTCCATCACTGAGTCCAGCAATTTCTCCATCAATGAACAATTAAGAGTCTAAAATTCACTCCTCAGATCAAAGACCCTCCTGATCCTCTGATGATGTTAAACAGCCCAATACTCCGCTTTCTCTAAAGAGAAGTGGAGCACATTCAAGAATAAATTAATCCCACTGAATTAATATTAATTATAAAATAAGTATTCATCACACACATGGGTATAAGACAAAATACATGTGCTGGATTAAGAGAAGCAAACCAAAGCAAAGGATACTGAAATGTCATGGAAAATTCCATCATTTCTCTCAATGTCTTGGTTATAAAGACAGGAAGCTGAGAGAAATGCGAAGCCTTATCTTTTACATGACACAATTTTCAAATGACCTTTGAGTAAGTAAGATTACCTTCCAGGTTTTGGGAAATAAGCAGGAATATTAATGATAATGATATTCCAAGCAAGTGGCTGCCAGATATGAAATCTTTTAAAAAGTAAATACATAAGCAAATGTTATAAGACGATGTTCACCAAAATACAAAATAAATTCCTTTAACCATTTTCAGCATAATATGTCTTGGTTATTGTAAATGGGTGAAGATTACAGGTAGAAGTGGAGAAGCGTAGCACTGAGGAAAATTCAGAGACTCCACTCCACACTGTTTCTCTAAAATATTTACTTTGACTACAATGTGTTAAAGATAAGATGCATAGATCTGTAAAAGTGGTGTAAAATTACACTTTTTTGATAAAGGCAAGTTTTGAAACAAGGTAATAAACATTATTCTAGCTACTGGATAAACAGCTGACTTTTACCCCAAGCATTTTATAATTGTCTCCAATATGAAGACAATCCAATTGTCTTCATATTTTGAATGTTTATTTATTTTTTTGCTACTGTTACAACTAGTTTCCCTGTAGCACAGGTTTGGGCCAAAAAAGGCTCCAGGTTCAGGGATGTGTCATGTCTGTAAATGTTGTAAGAGTATCTGTGTTATCTCCAAAGGCTGACTTCTCACAGACTCTGTTTATGTAAAGATGCTTTGCTTTTGAGAAACCGGATCATGAGCATGACTACATGAGATGATCTGATGAGTGCTCAAAACACTTTTAAAGAAAAAAAAGGTGTGGGCTGAAGGACTTTACAGGAGCATCCATTACGCGAGTTTGACTGAGTCTGAAATCCACTCATATGAAGCATGGGTCTGAATAAAATAAAGCATGAGAGGTCTCATCTTTTACACATTTTCATGTACAAAAGCTTTTTTAGTGTTAGCAGGGGATCTGAGCTTTCTGCTGTATGAAAAACAGAAGAACCTGGATCTTTATTCTTTCTAAAGATTCAGTATAGAGTCATATATTTAAAAAATCAATTTTTACATAACATTTTTCTGTTTAGTCGGTTGAACTTCACCTGTGTCTCTTCAGGCTTCTGCAGTGGTGGCGTGCTGCTAAAGTTAACAAGACACAGTGGGATATCAGCTTTCAGTGCAGATCAGCAGGAAAAACAGGACATCCAGTCTCAACTGAAGGTAAGCATTTGAGTGGTATTTGGTTTCTATAAGACACGGGAACACAACAACCGTCTTGGTTGGAAGAGAGTTGAAAAATGTTTGATAAAAAATCCAGCTCCTGATCTGATTGATAACTGTGACAGAAATATTGAGCACAGAGACTCAATAGAATATGTGATGTGGCCTATGACGTTTGCATGTTCTCCCCGTACTTTCATCGGTTTCCTCCAGTTATTCCAGTTTCCTCCCAGAGTCCAAAAACATACATGTGATTTAAAATAGACTAAGACAGCATGTGTGACTGTCTCTGCATGGTCCTGCAATGGACTGTCCAGGTTTTACTTCATCTTTGGGTCTAAAGACAGGGACCATGAATAGGAAGAAGTGCATATAGATGACGGATGGATTGATAACAGAAACAAGCAACATCCACCACATATTTCTCATGTACACCGAGGAGTTGACAAGTAAGACCTGGATTTCAGATGCAGATAATAATCCATGATCTAGGCAATTTTATACTGATAGTAACTTTAATTACTGACGCTTGTTGATGAGCAACATAATTTGCTGAAAAGCATAAATTGCCAAAGGTATTGCACAAAGTTCTTAGTGTCATCTGATGTTTGATGACATTTATTTTATGAAAATTGAGGCCAGTTCATTTTCTCAATGCTTACTGGTGCAACTTGAGCATCTGCGTACTCTCCCAGAATGCTGAATGATGCAAATTGCTGTAATGAAGCTATTTCATTATGGGGATGAGCAGTGCTGAATAAACAAGAACAACAAGGCTGAGTGCTTCATTGAGCAATCTGTGGAAGTAATTTGGCAACCAGTGTTGTTGTTTTTACAAACACTGGTCCCTGGCAGGAAGACAGAGATGACTTCTAGCTAAGTGGAACATCAGCCATCTCCATCTTCCAGTGATCTACAAGTACAACTGATCCCCAACAGAGGACCGATGAAAGCAGTAAAGGAGAACTCTCGACTTGGGCCCAGATGGTAGCAGCTCTGGAGTCCAAATGGCCTGATTGGAACAGTTACGTTTGATTTTTACAGCAACTTCTTAGTTTTAGCGTCAGGCAGAAGAACTCAGTGATGTGGAAGACATCCTGCTTTCTTCCAGTATATAAAATAATCATCAACTACTGAGAGTATGCCCTAATATTCCACAATATTAAAATCCTGAAAAGACTGTAGTTGGACCACCTGAGTAAGCAAAAAAAAAAAACACATCTAAGTAATTAATGCAGTTTTCTTATCATCATAACATTAAAACTGAAAACACCATCCTCTACCTGACTCAGAGCACACTCACTTCTGGACAAAGAAAACAGCACTGTGAGGATCTTGCCCTTTGTTTTCTCCATTGCGTTTAACCCGATTCATCTTTTCCTGCTGGGTGAGAAACTCCAGAAAATATAGTTAGATGCTTACATAATTTCCTGATAACTGAAATTAATTTGAGATACTTCCGTGTTTGCAGCAAGACCTCACATATCTTCCAAAAATCTGAGGTGGAGAGTGCAGTTTTCATCTATTGGGGACGGCAATGTCAGAGCCAGTGATTGAAAGGAAATGAACAATCTGATAAAGAGAGCTGGTTCTGGTCTGGAGCTAAGAAGAATGTTTCAAAAAATTTAAAAAAAACCCCAATATGATGGATAAAAAAATATATATTACAACACTGAAATCATGATTATTTAAAATAATTATTCACTGACTTTTGAATTAGAAAACATCCATCAATCTTCATGAAAATGATGAAATTGCAATGGTGAAATGTAGCAAATGCTGACAGAGTTGCTCAAACAATCCCTTAAAGCCCTTTAAAACTGAGACGCCCACATACAGGCAGCACACGTCATTTTAGAGTAGGAGCCTGAGAATAGGCTGAGGTTTGAAGGGTTTAACATTGTTTTGGACAGAAACACCAGCGTAATTTCAATATTACTTAAATAAAATCAATATTACTATATGTCACACACAAAAAGAAGGAATCACTCACCTATGACCAAAAGGAGTCAATGCCTGAAGTGTGCATTTCATTCAGAACACAACACATAGTGGCAAAATAATTATTTTCTTTCTCGCTTACATTGATTTTTTGAAGCAAAAGTGAAATACAGCCCTACGGTATGGTTATAAAAAACTAGTCTAAAAATCTGTGAATGACCAATGTTCATTTTAAAAACAAGCTTGGTCTTTCACAAAAAATGTTCTTTTCAGAAGGAAGTCCTAAATAGCTGATTGCACAGGGCAGATTTAATAGACCAAGCAAATTAACATCTGGGCATAAATCATAAATAGTGCTGGTTAGAGTCCAGAAGTGTGAGTGGGATACATCTGCACTGATATTTAAAAAAAGGTGTATCAGGCCTACTTCAATAATGACTAATGCAGTTTACCAGGAGCATAACTGAAAATAAACATACCTGTTGATGATAAGGTAGATATAACTTACCAACAACACATTTTCAGCTTTTGTCTTCTTACAACATATAACCATAAGCTGAATAATCTCTTCAAGAAAAAAAAAATATTTAAGATGTACTCTTTGTCTCAGAAGAAAAGAGGTTATTAATTAGATCTACTTTGGTACATAAAATCCTTCGAGAATTATAAAAACAACTATATTCAACTGTGTTGCTTTTTTTTTTTTCATCTATGAAGATTTAGAATCCCTCATAACTGAGAAAAATTTTTCAAGTCTAACATTCAATCAAATAATAATAATTTAAAAAAAACATTTTTGGTTTGACTTTACAGCCAGCTATTGTCATCTCCTACAGTCCAACCTTGTTGTTTAGGCAAGTTATAAAAGTCTGCACTCAGAGACAACACTGAATAAAATGTGGACAATTAAATCCCTGTGATGGGTTATGGTGCATCAATTAAAAATAAACAAATCTAAGGAAGTGAAACAAACAACTATACGAAGAGCTACAAAAAGAGTTGCTACGCCAGATGCTGTATGTACCTTTACAGTTAGGGATTCATGTTTATCCTGATTAACTTTATGAATTTCAGAATGAAGATGCTTGGCAACTGATATGTTATAATAAACGTCTTATCCGGCCAATCTAAAGATATTCAGACACATCAAAAATATTTTCTTTTTAAATTAGTGATGACTAATTTGACAATTCACAGAGAATAGTGAGTCCATAGCTTAACAAATCAGTCTGCAGTGATTCATGCAAGGATTTTTACTGACCACTGGGTCTCAATAGCAAATACCAACAGTAACAATTTAACACCAAAATATGGTTTGTGCAAATGTTATCATTGGCTTCACAAGGGTTAGGATGGTTTGTAACACCAGATAGTGTGCTGACTCATTTGCAAATCATCACATGCAAATTCTCAAATATTAGGTAAAAATGTTTGAAAATGGTTTTTTTCCCCCTACAGTTTAAAAAGGTCATATAATCATGCAGTATTTCTTTGAAAAATGCTTTTACATTACACTGCTGAAGTGGTCAAACATTGTGATGTGTAGACAGAATATGCCGTATAATAAGCAACATACTTAGAAAAATAAATCCAAAACAGATTTTGAAGCCATTTCCCAGCAGATACCCTTCTATAATGATGCAGCATTAAAAAAAAAAAACAAAAAAACTTCTCCACTCCAATCATCTTAAGGAGTAAGGTAGAGCCAAGAAACACAGTAAAAAGACTGCTGACTTCAGGGACTGTACAGGAAGCATAAAATAGGGCAGCAGCAATATAAGTGTAAACATTTAACAGACAGCCACAATGAAATAATGGCAAAGATAGAAGGAGAGTGAGGTGAAGAAACAAAAACAATAAATTAAAAAACCCTCACAAACATTTATACTCCACCGGCCGCAAATTAAACCTGCAGATTATGAACAACGCATTGGTTGCTGAAACACTATGAAAACGCTGTTCATTGTGATTCAGGAAACTTAACATGTTCTTTGATATGAGAGAAAATTACATGGCGTACAATCCAAAGAAAATGTGGTTAAATATGCAAGCAACTTTGCTGTGTAAGATTTTAGACCACAAAGTGACAACTCCAGTTGAGAATAAGACTTACACAACAGTGCCAGTGTTCAGTTTGGAAGTTAGAGGGGAAAACAAATCTGATAGTTTCTGTTTGACCAGACTAGACATCAGCATACAGAGTTCATTGTGCATTTCTTTTTTCATCAGTACAGTATGTCTTGAGCAAGCAGAAAAAACAGCACAATACCACAGATGATCAAAACAAAGACTATTTGCAGCTGTCAAAGCTGTGACCTTCTGCTTAAAAGATATCCTGTAATGGCTATACTACTCTGCAGTAACGAAGACTATAAAGTGGTTAATTCTCATTCATATCATGCTCCATATATTTAAACATCTCCATCACATTAATCTCTATCGTCACTAATGCGTCTGTCCGGATCAGCTCATTTTCATGCCAGAATCGTATTCTCCAGACGTCATAATTGCTTGTCTCCTGACAATCATTAAGTAACATGCAGATTTCCGTCCTTACCTCAAATTGGGCTTAATTGACTGCTTTTAAAAGCCAAGCCAGTTCTTCCATTAGAACAAAAGCCAGACAGCTAAATGTGTCAGAGGACAAAAAAGTGCATGTGTGTGGGGCAGTGCAGGGATTTGTGTGTCTGTGTGTGCACATTCCCAGAACTGTTGAGAGCAGTAATGGGTTGGAGCAGCTGGTCTTACTTTTGATGTCATTCTTGTGACAGTGATGGAAGCCTGATAGCTACACTAACCAGCGGGTTGGTGCTCTGTGTCCTGTTGGGCTGCTAATGAACATTATTGATAAATGAGCTAAATGTCATGGGGGCACACGGACTACTCCATGTTACTTAAAAATATTAAATGGAATATCTTCAAGGAGGTCAAAAACAAAACTCAAGCAATTATCGCAAATTCCAAAATGATTTCCTGAAAATGCTCTTGCATCATTACCATTATATTTTTTATAATGTGCACACAATGCATCTGAATTTCTGGTCCAAAACGCTAATGCTCAGGCTCAGAGGAGAACAATTACCTGCGAGATTACAGTTTGTTGGTTTACTTTGCACCTGCGATGAGCCATCTCTCATCCCATGTCGAGCAAAACTGAACACAATATTCTTCTTAATAAGCCTCTTAATGGAAGTAGCCAGATGGGTTTAATCCACAACACATTTATCTCAGGTCTAAACAGTTTGCAGATTAATACAAGCAATAATAACTAGGTCTGCCCCATTTCTCGGTTTCCTGAAATTTAAACTGTTTTTGGTCATTTTGCTGCTTGTGTGCTATAACACCTGTTCTCAACAGTTGACGTTAATGACTTTAATTTTTTGTTATGCCATTAGATAATGCAGCTAATCATTCAATTACACACAAACGATGTTTAAGAGAACAATCTAATTTTAGCTTCCTCTGTGTGGATTATACTATCTGTATTATGAGCATATCAATATGAAAATTGAAGACATTTTAATGAAATCTTGACTGAATAAGTTTGTCTTGTTGGATTTAAGAGTGATAATCGGACTGCAGGCCCTGACGGCTGAAGTAGTTGTGCTTTGACATGGTGGTGGCATGAGCTGAACTATGGAGGCGGGGAGGACTGAGGTCAATTGAGAGGTGAATGGAAGATTATTGGCAACAAGATGAGGATGAAGTCTTGCATCTTCACACTGAGTCACACAGCACATCCGAGTTGTACTACAAACAGGCCTGAATAAGTGCAAATAGTAAATTTAAAGAGTACAACCAGCAAAGACACTGCATGAGAAGACCAAAGGCTTTTTGACCAGTTCCAGCTTGGAAACCGCATTCATGCAAGACCAAATTATAGGTTGCTCACGTTCTACTCATCAGAACATGAGTAAAAACTAATACAAGGTGGTCTTACTTTTATATTACTTCTGGGGAACCAGAAGCACAAACAGACAAAAGCAAGGTTAGAGTTGGGGAATGATGCTGAAACCCGTTTTAATAAACTCGGTGAGCTGAAAGAGAATAGACAGCTAATACAAATCCCCTGCTCTGTTATCTATACATCTGACTCCGTTGTGTACTCTGTGAGAAAGAAGACAGCATTCGACAGACACATTCTCATTAAGGGAGAAGGATGGAATGAAGAAGTGATTGAAAATCTTAGAAGTGCATAACCTGACACACCAGATGGCTTGTTACACAGAACTGGGAAGTAGGCCATGTAAAGCATTTGAAAAAGGGCAAGCACTTTCAAAAACTGTTTGGCAGGTAATCGGATGAACCATATGTGTGTTTCTGAGTCTGTAACCACCGGGGACAGTTTGTAAACCAAATGCTTGCAAGAGATGTTTACAACAGAACTGATAAGTTCGGCTGAATATTCATGTTTAAGATGAAAAACAAAAAAGTAGCAAGATCCGCTGACCTCATCTTCAGCCCACTTGACCTGTGCACTACATTCTTATCATATTAATCAGCCACGCTGAACTGAAAACATTTCATTTTACACACTCTTAAGCAATGCAGAACTTACAAAGAAAGCTTGCAAGATGGGGCAACAGAGATCAGGTTTTCCTGAGAACATGAGTGTCTTTCAGGAAGTAGGTGTTATTGTTTCAGAAAACTAACAAAGATATTTTTGTATACAGTCAGCTGAGACAGTCTCTCACATCATTTCATATCTAGAACTGTCGACAGAGTGAAGGCAGATGTCACTTTCAAATCACTACCACATGGCTCCTCTCTGTGATGTCTCTGATTCAGCGATGGAGCAGCAGGATTTCTGGCTGTTTGCCCTGACCCATGAGGTCACACATTTCATCTTGACAACTCACTTACTGCAGTACGTGACAGTATCTCAATCCATTCTTACTGGGATGTTTGCAAAACATTTTTTTCAAACAAGTTAAATGTTCAATGAGGTTCATGTTAGGTTCATGTCCATCATTTCTTAGTGATAAATAAATAAAATAAAAAGAGTTAATATGTGTAATTCAATGATTCATTATGCAGGGCACTGAAAAGGGGGAAAAAAAGATAACTATGAAAAGACACATACTTTGCATCAATATCCACAAAGGAGTGTCAAGCCATCTGTGTTGATCAAGCACCAAGATCAGCAGACTGCTTCTCAACAATGCAGACAATCAGATCTTTCAAATATGAAAATGTAAGGTCAGGTCAGGGCAATGCAGAACAAAGTCTATGAATATAAATTAGCTGTAAAAAGAGAGCTGCCAGCCAGAAGCTGCGAGTTGACTACTGTACCCGGAGCAGATGGGGGTGGAATACAGCAGCTCTAAGTGACAGAAGAGTCTAACAGCAGCACAACAGAGCATCTCCCTGCACTGCTACTGACCCCTGCTTAAAGGTCACCACTGACAAGACAAATCAATACAGAGGTAGTCACAGTAATTTAAACTACCCCATTTTCTAAATAAAACCTGTCATATTTAAAGCGAGCATAACTAAACTCTGTGGAAACGGGATCCTCCTCCTGCACTGTATATTGGCCGACGTATCCATGTATCTGTTGCTGACGATAAGCTCTGTAAATTTTTTATGTCATCCTTCTGAGTTATATTTTCTAAAATGGAAACAGAAGCAGGAAAACATGCTTTAACAGGGCAGGAAACGACAGGAATTCTGCTTAGTTTGTTGGCTCAAGGGTGAAAGCTGCATTGCTTTAGCATAAACGGAGATGGTGCATTTATAACCTTTTCCACAAATACAGCCTCTGTTGCAAACTCTCATTTTGTCTCTGCAGTTCAAAATGCAGCTTTGCATTTCAGCAGCTTCTGTGGTGACGTGACATTGACCACAGCGCTGTGTGGAAGGTCTCTTACAGTGTAGGAATGTTAATTAGCACCTTTTACATGTTAAAACGTGGACTGTTTGCAAGGGAACTTGCCGTGAATGCATTGTAAAATTTGACTGAATTTAACATTCACTTTTATTAATAAAAAGGCTTTGCAAGAAATATACATTTAAAAAGAATGTTTTTTTTTCTCTTTCCAACCAAATCTTCAAAGAAAACACCATGTGAGACAGTAAGAATGCAAGCAGTGATGAAGTTTGTAGATATTAGACTTGGAAATGAATGAGACAATCTCAAAGCAGCTTATGCATAAATACCTGAAATCCTCGAGAAACTTGTGTTGTGAATGAAGCCTAATGAGTTTAAGTAGCTGAATGAATTCAATGCCATGATAAAAAAACATGACTAGACTAGTGGCTGCTGCAATGACAAAGGCTTCAACTTTAAAACTCAACTACTATTTGCAGCATCCTCATGTTGTATGAAGAATGTGTGTCTGCATCACCAGGCAAATGTGGGCTTGATTTAGACAACACTGAGCTGTGTTTGTTGGGAGGGCTCAGTGGGGAAATGGTGTCATGCCTATGAGCAAGATCAGATAACTTTTCCACAGCAGCCCACCAGACGGGTCTCTTTAGTCAGCAATCGCTGGTGTCAACATTAACAGTGCTGAACACTAACATTAACAGTTTTTAAACACTAAGCACAATGAAAGCAAGTATGTGATATAAATGACCTATATAGACACAATAATTAGACTACTACATTAACCACTATGGAAAAATTGAGAAAATAATGAAGGATCATACTGCATTGTATATTGTGACTTTGAAAGAGCAGAATTTTAAAGGAATATTAAATATGAAAACCATTATATTTAACACAAGCAACAATCCTTTATAAATAAGGAGTGAAAGTATCCAGAAACTGCATTGCAAAATACTTTTTATTTTTCCCTATGCTTTAGGAAAAAAAAAAAAAAAAAAAATCAACAAGGCCAGTGTTCAGGTGCTGCTCTTTGCAACATCATCTCCTGGTTCAACACTTTCCAAGGAGCATCCTAACTCATTTAGTTTATTTTAATAATGTATCATCCACTGATCAAAGCCAATTAAAAGAGCAGCCTCTTTGACTCTCTGCCTCTTAACCTTGTAAGGCCTTAAGTTGTGATGAATAAATTATCAGACAGAGATGTTGTGTTTGCACAAAGTCATTTGTAGATTGAAAGGTCTGCTGTGTGGGCAGCAGTGCGCACTCATCGTTTTAGACTTACTCAGGTCTCCTGGGTAAATCTGCAAGATTCAGTGTGCCTGCGGACTTGGCAAACTCTCCCTTTGAAGAAAACACTGATAACTATCAGCTGATCCAGTCCAGCCTCTGTCAGGAACAGTCAGTCCTATTAGCAAACATCATTTGTATGCTGACAAAGGTATCAGGTCAGTGGACCTTAACGACAGTGTGATTTTAGGGACAAACAAGCCTCTGATAAGAAGAGAGACAGCTGAAAAACAGATGTTTTTTCTATTTGCCCAAGAAACCACACATGCCCTCTGCCTGCATCATTTGATTTTACATTCAAATACAATGTAGTTAACTAACAAATCTGCTGGTGCAGTCAGTCTCAAGTTGCTGGACCAGTGACCAAACAGAAGTTGCAATCTGATTATCTGATCAAATTCACTGAGTACTATCAAAAATGAAGTCCATCTAAAAACAAGCTTTAGTGTGGTTTACAGCATTGTAAATTAGCCTATTTCTTGAGTGAACAAATACACACATTTGGAGCCCTTATTTGGCACTTATCACTGTAAGACTTGGTACACATAGGCACAGATTATATTCACAAATAATTCTTACCCTGCATCCTAAAAGATTTCTAGTTGCAATATTATTTTATTATAAAAGAAAGTAAGCAATGTCTTCGTATCTCTTTGATATTATTCTTTACACTAGAGACCAACTGTTCTGTTATGATTTATTGCAGAAACATACTTCTTTTCTCAGGACAGAAAAATTATGTTTTGTGTGATCAATTTGTTAGTCTCAACTAAGAAAAACAAAGACTCAAGGATTATTACAGATAGAGCAGAGACAGGCGGGATGTCAAACTTCCTCCCTTTCATTTAGTTTTTAAGAACATGACCCATTTCTTTCACTGACTCCCCTGTACACTTTGTCTTCTTTCCCCTGGTACATTTCCGTGCTTTCACAAAATAGAGGCCTGAAAAGAAATGGGAGTTTTCACTCCGGATCTCCTTTTCAATTAAACTCCCTCGCTTTGCCTAGAGGAAAGTCAGGCCAGATCTTATGCAATCTTTCTCCAAACACTGAGGCTAAATGGCAGAGGAAAGTGAGAGACAAAGACTGAAAAGATGGAAAAAAGACAGAGAGGAATGAAAGGAGAGCAAGGGGGGGGGCAATCCTCACAAGTGTCTGTCACCATCTGACCCACTGAGTGGCTTTTCTTTGTTGGGATATGAAGTGTGAGTGGGAGGGAAACAGCGTGCTTTCGTGTTCATTCACAAGCATTTTTCATGGACATGGACACTGACGCCGCATGCCTCCACACAGCTCTTGCAATCATATCAGGCAGCAGGTAAACACATAGCCAGCCCCTCTCTGATATAATAGACCCCGACCTCTAAAAAAACTTGCTGTTTCCACGGAGGGGGCTGCATAGCTGGTGAAGATGCAGGAACTGCAGACAAACTTTGATAAATGTAGTGGGGTGATAACAAAACTCCCCGGGGTGCCGAGGAAAAGCTAGAATGAAAAATACAGAACAAAGACAAGCCGCAAGGTTTTGGAAAAGTGCTGTGGTGGCTTCTTATAAAAACCCCTTCCTCTTTTTCAAACCCCCCACAGCCCCTGTCTGGATCCTCAGAGTGCACTGCCGCTGCTGGAAATACTAGGTCAGGGTAATCTACGAAAGGCTGCTGGCGGCTCATGCTGGGATTGTCTGTATGGTACTTGACTGCTCCAAGAATGCCCAAAGAGTCCAATTACACAACATAAGACTGAAATTATCCTGAAAATGCTGACTAGTGTTACATGAAAGATGGCCACACTGAACTGACAACACAGATTAATAGAAAAAAATGTACAAAACACAATCCAGCCACTGTTCACACATTAGGAGATGCACAAACATGTTCACTTTATAGATTTCCTGCAGCAGTCTGCATAAACACCTGCGTGAATATTTGTCATACTTGCAGCAAACAATCCTACTGTACTTCCAAGGTACAGATGAGGAGATGCTCCAAAGAAGAAGGGATTAAAGATTTAATCCATTTTTAAGTAATGGAAAGAAAACAGTCTACATTTTACCCCATGTACATACACATACAGTGTAGGGCAGTGTAGCTTTGCAGCA
>JAOWBL010023036.1:2706-15028 GCA_028564865.1 Zenarchopterus dispar
AGTGAAAAAATAGGAGGCGCTGATGATAAAAACATCCTACTTACTCCAAGAACATGTATCTAAAAATAAAAGAACAGCCCTGGGAGGCTGGGTGGGAGGCTAAGAAAAGATAAATAAAGAAATGCTTTTCTTTATGATAATATGTTCAATCTCGACTGCTTCATTATTCAAATCACTCCAAGCTCAGAGGTAACCAAGCATCAGGGCTGCCCACTTCCCTGTTTGTGTGTGTCAAGATCAAAGTGAGGCCTGTATTAACCCCATGTGCCAGTCTGGGAAAAATCAAGCCCAGCTGGGGTCAAGGACAGTGGAGAGGGGGGAACAAGTGTGAGTGGAAAGGAGAAAAGGGGGGGAAAGGGAATGTGGTGGGGCTTTGAAGAGGAGACAAGGACCAGCCGATACATTTTACATTCTTTCTTTCTGTGTGTGTGTGTGTGTGTGTGTGTGTGTATACACAAGTTAAGTTTTTTTAGATGTTTTGTTGGAGTCGGACTGATGGGGGGGATGGTATTTGTCTGAAACAGATCATAGCTTTTAATTTACAAATTTTAAATGACATTTAAAGTGAAATTTAACAATAAAGTCTTAAATGTCAGCAAAACAAATCTTACCTGAAAAAGTGTAACCGAGGGATCATCCAGGATAGTTTTTGGAGGGGTGATAACTAAAAGAAAGTTTTGAAGAAAGGTATAAATTACAATAAGAGAGCATATTCTGCAATCCTATCAAGATAGTTGACTTTGACAAAATAAATTTAAAAATACATAGGCAACATATAGTTACTGGTGCTCTGATTTTTCAGAAAGAATATAATCCGTTTCCATGTAAAACAACATTGTTTCTTTATTAATGCACATAAGAAACACTTAATAAACTCCAGAACTGTTTGAAAAATTATGATGAGCCCTCATTTTCAAAACTTCTTAACATTTAAGTAACTAAATGTAACAATTCAATAAGTATAACATCGCACAAAATATTCTGTAGATGCAGACAAGTAACAAGGTGAATGGCATCTCTTTCATTTCCTTTCTCCCCCTCCGATGCTTGTTCTGGCTGTACGTAACTTGGGTGAGTGGATACCATCTCCCCGGGGAAATGCATTGCTCAGGATTATGGCAAGCAGGGGGCTGGTGCGACAAATTCTGGCATCATGGAGTTTAAGAGAAACAAAAGGTCCAAATTAAACTAAAGTTGTGCAAAATGAAGAATGCCACTCAGCCAAAGCACATATAACATGAAATAAATTGTGTCTAGGACATTAAAAAAAAAAAAAAGCCAGGTTACATATTGGCTGATGAGCTTGCGTTTAATCTGTCCAGGTGAACCCCACCTCTAGCACGATGAGCGCTGAGGTAGGTAGAGAAAATGGATGGATGGAGTTTGTATTTGTTGAAGAAGCATTAAACTTGTGTTCTTGTACTTCTCAAAGGCTATGAGCAGCACCACCATCCTGGAAATGCCACTGGTGCCCACAGAGGGTTCTTGTTTCTGCTCAGCAAATCCTACATACATGCTCTTGCTATACATTAAAGCGAGTCTAAATAAACCTTTGAAATATTTGACTTCTAAATGCTAATTTGCGAGTGTGGCTTGTAAATGTTAGTTTATTAGTTTGGTGAGTGAGATAGGTGTGATAATGATTCATAAAAATCATCACCACAGCTCTGATCTTTAGACCCAGGAAAGTGTAAAACAAGACTGAGAAACATGGTTTCATATTTTTACACTTCTACAGCGTGAATACTGATGCTTAAAGATTAATTAGTGGGAGATTAAATGACACTTACACAACTGGAAACTGAGCTGAGGATCTTCCAAGTGCCTGCTGACAAACTGTCTTACGGCACCAACTGGATACAAGACACAAAAAAAACAGCTGAAACATGAACAAACTGCACCATCATCAGTCACCGTGTAGATGCTAATTCATGTTTCAGAAGGAATTTCCCTCTAAATTGTTGTTCTGCAGGTTGTCGTGCCACTGTTGAGCTGAGGTACATCGAATCCCTAGAATTACAGACCAGTCTCATTCTTTCTGTCTCTATCACTCTGGTGTGGCTGCAGTCATAAATGTGGGGAGGGAACCACAAGACAATTTCACATTGCAACCATACCTGTGGCTAGCCAGGTGAAATGAACACTCTCCACACTGGGCACACACAAACATGCACACAAGCATATACACACCTGTTTCAAGGGGCCTGAAGAAGCCCTGTAGAACATATCTATCTGGAAACTGGACCCTCAGGACCACCTGAAGCAATAGAGTGGATATGGGTTGTTGATGGTGTCCTTATATGAAGGATCTCATGATTTAGAAAAACCAGTAATGTTGTGTTTGGTACCTTGGGATATCTCTCCATCTTCTCCTTCATCTGTGATTCTCTCAGAGCTTTAGTCATAAGTGGAGCCTCTTCTAACAACTTCCTAAATGTGAAGGACAAAAACACAAACCAAGGTACTCTGAAATAAGATGTGAAATGAGGAGGAGGCTGTTTATTTTCCAGTGACAAGATGAACAGTCTTTTTCTTCTATCCCTACTCGTGTGTGGTCGTGTGTGCATGTCAGGGGAGAGACAAATTGCTGTGGTCGACTTAATTCAACCCTTGGTAATTGCAGTCATCGACATGGTAGCAGTGTCACAATGAGGTAGCCTGCTAAATTAATGTACACAGAGATTAAAGGTTGTGCAGAGTGAGGTCTCAACCTGATGGTGTTTGGCCGATGACTGGAAGATCTACACAAAACAGAATTACTAATTGCTGCCAGTATTCCATATTTGGGACCCTTTGTAGTGTGCGTGGTGTCTTTTAAAAGAGAACATGTTTCTAAACACGCACAATGTCTCCACAGCTGTGGTTTCCTGTGGCCTCAACCAGAGAGCACAGAATAAACCTAGACGCATCTGTTTTAAAGAAGTGCTCATAAATAAATAAAAACTTCAAAACACACACTGTGATGCCCGACACTATGCCTGCCATAGCCTCTCATCATTGCTATGGTATTCAACAATTAAGGGTTATACGTTGGCAACAAACCACAGGACACATGACTAATTAAAACTGTTTCAAGCAGTTCAAATCTTCATGTGTAATGAGATTTTTTTTTTTTTTTGCAACATTGTATTTAAATTAAATATTGAGCAATCCACAGACCCAAAAGAACGTAAAAACATTTCCATGTACTTTTCCCCCACCTCTCACTCTTCAGCTGAGCAAAGCGTTTCCGCACATCATCCACCGTCACTTCAAAGAACTCTTCGGGTAGATCTCCGTGGTTCTCAGTGTGGGACGTCGAGTCCAGGTGGTAGATAAGAGGCTCCCTATCAACTGGCTGTAGACAGAGCGTGAGTGAATTTAAAGAATGTGCGTACTCACTAATGTTTTCATCCATGGTACTCCGCAAAACTATGATAATTCTCAAGACAAGGGAGAATACAGGGATTAATTAACAAGTTACTGAATAAAAACTCAATTAGGTTAGAAAAGTAAAACAGGGACGCTTGAGATAAAATAAAAGGTTGCAGAGGGGAGATCTCTGACAAGGAATAAATATGTTTACCTCCAAAAAGTCTTCCCTGTGATCCATGTCCTGGTGTTGCAGGTTGGCAGTGGCTTCGCACTGACAAAATAAGATTACACTGGTTATCGATCAGCCCTATTAAACACAATTTCTTGATGATGAACACAGCAAATATTTCTGCAAAGAACTCTATCCACCCTGAAGTGGATGGGAACCAGCCCAGGCCTGTTTTTCAATCGGATGTTTAAAATGATTTTTCTTTACTTTGGAAGCAATATATAGGAAAACAATCAGAAGCAGTTCTGCGTTTTTCAAGCATATGACAAGTAGAAAGCGCCCAGCCCTTCTTCAGCAGCATAGTCAGATAACTCTCACATTTTCACCCAAGGATTGTGCCAGAACACAGCTAGTAAAACTCCCTCATTAAGCTTGTCTTTGCTCATTCATACTGGCCATAATGAGGTGACACCCAACTAGTGTGCTGGATAAATCAGGCGTGTTCTACAACATGAACGCTAACTATCATATAGGAGTTAGTTTGGCTCTGCGACTACATCTGCTGCTGGGTCTTTGTACTTTACAAACAGAACGGCAAAGAGCTGCAAAAGTTCAACAGCCATGATTTTAACTGACTGCCCAACATAAATGGACATGCACTAGGGTGTCCTTAAATAACATTAAACTTGGAAAATTTAAATTGCTGGATGAATTTGTTCAGATGATTTTCTTTTATTCTTGAGTTGTATTTATAGTCTGTAGCATTGTGACGCACCTTGTTGCTCGAACTGTAGCTGGACTTGGCTTTCTTGGCTTTGGGTGATTCTACCATGCCAGCTGACAAAGTGGATGAAATTAGTGAGTGTCCACCTGTTGCTTGCCCTAGACCCCCGAGGCGCTGACCACCCCCAGAAAAAGGTATGAAAGGAGCTGAGGGAGGAGAGGAAGCAGATGAAGACGGGTGACAGTTAAGTCCTGATGGCCCTGCTTCGTCTTCATCCTCTACTGGTGTGTGACTGCCTGTAGGAGGGATTTTGGGCCGAACTGCACTCTCAGTGTGTGTAGCGTCCTCCTGCTGAACATGCATGCCGCTCGTAACCGTGGCAGAACTTGGCGCAGGTGTGACTTCCTCTGACTGATCAGGTCTTAAATTTTTAATTGGCACAGGGGTTGTTGACACCTCTGGAAACAATGGAGCAGGATCAGGAGGTGGTGGTGAGCTAGGTATTGATTCCTTGGCAACAGGTGTCATTGGTGTAGCAACCGATTCACTGTCCTCCTCTGGTTTTTTGTCCGTTTTCAGTAAAAACCTTAAACCAATATTGACAAGCTATGATCAGAACACCTGTGTTAAAAACTTAGAAAATTATACACAAAACACATAAAAGCCAAGAACAAGAATCCTACCTGACAATGGCACTTCCTCCTGTAAGACCCAAGGATTTAAGTGTGGCCTTCTTCAGGGCTTCCTCCCCACTCACCTACATACACAAACACACGCGGACAGAAAGCAGCTGTTGCAGTAAAACTCACTTTCATCTCTTTAGAAAGGCTGAGTTGAAGGAACATCACATACCTCGTCTCGCATGTAAACACAAACAGGAGTGGATCCTGGTTTGGACAGTTCTGATTCACTGGGGGGGGAGTAGTGACATTGAGGGGAAAAATTGGGATTAAAATTATGGACAAACGATTTTCATTTATTGTAACGGTGACAAAACAAAACAGAAGTGTTTCTCTCATCTTTAGAGAAATCTGCTGTGTGCTTGCACAATAAAATTTCGTGCGATGCAGTGGCAAGCTCTCTGCATGTGTAAACCATGTGGGCATGATACCATGCAGAAACTAATTGAACCATAAATGTTTTATTATTGTTTCTCCCAATTCTTAAAAAGGTTCCCTTATTCCTCTCAACTTTTCATATTGGTGTGGAGCTCATTCTCATTCTTGTGAGAGCATAATTTATGTGGAAAAGGATCGGGATATTCAGTGATGTAATTTAATGGACGTGAGAGGAAGGCTGGTTGACTGCGAAAGCACCTGGGACCATATGGTTGGAACTACTGAGCAACAGCTGCATGTGCATGCGTGAAAGCACGTGTGCATGTGGGTGGTGCTGGTGTGTGGGAAAGCTTAAACATCAACAGAAGAGTGGCTGTTATCTTGGATGAAGCTCATTTTCACACGATAACCACTTTCATGCCACAGAACTTCATTTAAAAATATTCATTGTGAGTCACTTCGCAATACTTACATGAACTTCTTTATTACGTAGTAATAGAATATAAAGTCCTAAAATCTTGGTCAAAGGTTTTGCCTGTAATGCAAACCTGGGTTTTTATTATTCTTACATCATGGTTTTTATGTGTTTACATGATATACTGAAAATCATGTAAGAAATTCATAATTTTCAAGGGCTTTTAATACCAGAAGATTTATTTAAAGAGCTGATATTTATGGCGTTGATCAACTTTCTGGCCAAATCTTGACTGATGGAGATCCAGTTCACTGTATTAGTGCCATTAAGATGACCACAATTTGTAGTTTTCTGCTTTCCTGATGTCTTTGCCAAATACACCTAAGGAAACAGCCCTGGTGGTTCCAGGACACTTGGATGTCCTGTACCTTTCTTCACAATAGTTGGATCTGTCTATCTGAAGTTTTTTTTTGAGAGACCATTCTGATGTAAGACAATGATGGTTTCTTTGGACGTAACCATCTCTGACACCAGTAGACATTGTCTTTTGAAATATTTGGTCTACTCTTATTATTAATTTAAATAACAGAGGGATTTCAGCTCACTGGTATTTATTAACATTATCACTGTGCTGACCATTGGATGGTTGAAGTTATTTTAATTGTTAATGTTGTTACAAAATACAGCTAAAATCTGTTTTATTATTATTATTTAGCATACTTCACTGTCTACACCAGCATATCTGTTCACTTTGCACAAAACACTACAATATGAGTAACGCCCACAAAGGCTGAAACAACAAAAGTTTTAAAACTCAAAATTTATATTACAGCCTGATGGTATTACAAACATTTTTTTTTGTTTTTTTATTCTTATTTTTATAAATATGAAATTTTGTGTAAGTTTTACTGAAGTGACAACCAATTTGAACAGATTATTTTACTAGAATGGACAGAGGAGAAATAACTCTTTTATTTCATAAAATTACAGCTACTCAGAATGAAGGTGATAAGGGAGCGATTTTACACCATCATAATTTAACAGCATTTCTGGAAAATACTGTCATAATACATTTACACTGAGTCACAATTGACCAGATATTTGCTTTGCCACTACATTTTTTTAACCTTAAAAAGTTAAATCTGCAAGACAGTCCCTAGTTTGTGTAGCACAGATCCAGTCCATTCAAGTGTCTGATGCAAAAATCCTCAATATAGTGTCTGATCAAACAAATATGAAATTTAATGGATTTGAGTTGTTTTTGCCACAATTCACCCCTGATTTTCTAAACTGGGAGTGTTGCGACTGCCATGATGATGGTAACTGCTCATAAATACTTAACACATTTAATAAATTAAAAAGAAAAAAGAAAAAATGCAACCTAAAAACAAGACCAAACTCCACATTGTCTACTCACTTTAATCAATCAATCAATATTTTAATACCACGCATGAGTAGACATGTTCAACACACACCTGATATGTTGGAAATGTGTGATTAGTTCCCACAGACTCTGTCCACTGGGGAAGAAATCTTGGTGTCGAGAACCATCCTCCATCTGGAGTGCAATTCGCACCTGATGAAACATGAAAAGATGAACACACAGAGTTTAGAAGGACACATCAAGCACACAATTATGTAGGAATAACCAGCAGTCATAAATGATCAGCATCAGTCCAATAAAGCCAAACATAATAACATCAATACCTCAAACTTTAAGAATTTCACAACAAAAATGCTCTTAATGCTGAAAAGGAAACTCACTCTGTGAACTGCAAGCACCCTTCTAAGTGATCATAATATAGTTAGTCTTAAGCCATTTTTTTTCCCTTCAGGAAACAAACCCCTTGTTAATCAAACTCGATTAAGGCGCACATGTGGGCCTACCTCAGTTTGAAAATTAATAACATCAGGTCACGGTGTGAGTCTGTTGTTCTTTCTTTCTGAGTCATGCTATGAGTTGTTTACTCAACAACAGTGTTATCCAGAACAGAGAGAGCGCTAAATGTCGGCACACCAGGAGAGATGAAAAGAGGGCCTTGGCCGTCAGTGGCCCGACATAAAATACACATGCACACCAGTCAGGCTGAGGGGTGTGCATGTGTATGTGTGTGTGTGTGTGTGTGTCAGGTCTGAGGGCAAATGTATGAGTATATAAAACCTGAGGGATCAACAGTCAACCATCCATCAAATGAACAAAACAGCTGATTAAACCCAGCTGCAGGTTTACTGCTTAGATTATGATGCCATGATGTCATAGGAAAGAACAGCTCAGCTACAATAACGTTTTTTTTTTTTTTGGGATACAAATTACAGAGAGCACTAGCTGAGAATTAAAGCATTTCCAGTACTGACGATAAAAACACACATGACCACCTGACCAAAATATGAATGTCCTAAAACAACAATAATAAAAATATTAATTATATTAATCAGAGAACACAAATTTAAATATCATCTGAAATTTTCCACAAGTAATTACATTTGGGACAAATGTTTATTCTACTTTGATATACCCTAAAATGATGCAATACTGATCAGCTTCATCTGCCAGCTGTAACTTTCTTGACCAATTCCTTGTTCTGATTTTTTTTTCTAAATTCAAAGTGCTGATTTCCATTTTCTTTCTGCTGACTAGAATAACTGTGACAATTATCATAAATCTATGACAAAGTGAAAGCAATAGTAAACAATTTACCGAGCAGATACATGAAGATGACGGCCCACACAGTTTTAACTGTCCCTGTCAGGAGGTGTCATAATAACCACTGTGGTTATTATGGTCGGAGTCTTGGATTAGAACAATACAAACATTGTTCAGTAGATTTATATGAGGGACCAGCTGACAGGTCAGTGTAGGACAAGTAATGGATTTACCATTTAGAGCGGCAACAGAACCTCCTGATTATTTCAGCAGAATATCTTCATCTGCTTCAATAAAACATTTTCTGCAGTATCATGAGGGAATTTTAGTTAAGTATTAATTTTTATAGTTATACAATATAAGTACTGGGAGAAAAGCATTTAAAAAGATCTATCTTTACTGTAAATTCTTGGAAAATAATCTATATCCAGAGCAATTGATTATAAATAAAATAACATATATGAAACTTTTTTTTTTGTTCCTGTTATTTTGATATTTTATATGCTGATATTCCATATTTGCATTTTATTGTGCAGCTATACTGTAAAGCAAAACCCACTACATGATGGATTGTTTGCCCACTAATAAGAAATGTAAACTGGAATTAGACCACCAGATATGTCACTTTTATGCCGCTGATGATGTGCTGTTAGAGTAGAAATCCTATTAAATAAAAATATTAAATAGGTACTAAGCCAGAATTTTAATACAATATTACCAACAAATCAGATGTGAAGATCATGCTGATAAACAAATGCTTGACATTATAGTGACTAACTGACAATTACCATGTCTTCTCACACTGGCCTCTGACTGTAATCACTATTTGAGTCTTTACTTTTCAGTCAACAGATGCAATTTAACACTAGTGTGTGTCTTTGTCTTTCTCACACATAAATGCCTTTACTTTGTTTTAACTTACCTGGCTCTCGGCTACCCTTTGCTTCCTAGAAGTTGTCACCATTTCAAGTTTAGCATTGTTGGGAAGGTTGGCAAACCTCCATTGTAACGTCAGGTCAAGAACAGTTCTCTGAAACCTTTCCATGGAAGGATGATTAAAAAAAGGAAGAAGAAGAGGAATTATATGACCACTTCCTTACTGCAACATTAGTTTTCACAGAGTCTTTCTTCTGGATTTAAAATGATAATAATAATAATAATAGTAATAATAAATATAACAACAGTAATAATAACAATAAGAGAAATAAATGCTAGTATGAGCTTCAAAAGCTCATATCAGCATGGCAAAGCTGTTACAAATCTCTTAAATAAACACATTTTCATTGTAAATTTCTTTGTTGACAAATACACTGGACATTATACTGAAATAATTTCATCATAAATTGACATTCACTAACAAGATTTCTGAATGATGATGCTTTTCAGCTTTGGATGAGTTTTTCTGGTGTCAATATCTGGTAATATCTGCAGCTTGGTCGTCGAAGTTAGTTTCACTGGGCTAAAAAAGTGAAAATGTTCCTAAAGCGATTACTTCAGAAACTATGACATTTTACAGAAATTAGACCTACTGTAAACACACTGAACAAAAGATGGATGACACGACTTGATCTGTAGCAGTTACTGCACTGATCCCACTGGTTGCTTGGATCAACCAATTTGACAACAAATTGATTATGTCAATCAATTTGTTGATTGACATAAATTGATTATGTCAATAAATTTGTTGTCAAACGTCCTGACAGGTTACGAAAGACTATTACATTTTCCAAGGTCAGTAATTGGACTGCTTAACCCTGGAGAACCCACAGGGTCAAATTTGACCACCATTTTTTGCTGATATGCAACATATATATATATAAAAAAAAAGGGTTGTTGTTGAGTTCTCCAGGGTTAATATACATAAGTCAGAGAGTATTTGTATTATGTTTTCTGTGTACTACAAATATAAAACCCTCAAAAAATAAAAAAAATTAAAAAATCCAATCAAAACCATGGTTTCTACTGTTTTTTTCACTTTTTAAGCTGTGCTAATAATTAAAGTGATACTGGATGCAGCGTGACTGGAGAAAATAAAAGACATCACTGAACTTAAAACATATAAGCTAAAGACATGAAGAAAGTAAAAACTCACTTCAAACCGTGATCGTCGGGGTTGAATCCATGCTTACAGCAAACCTCCTCCAGAACCTGAAAAAATATATATATAAGTGAAATCTCCAAAACATGCTCGATACCAAATACTTAGGTACTCGGATATTTATATACATAAGAAGTCAGATATTCATGAACTCAGATACTCATATATTGAGGAACTTAGAGACTCAGATATTCATGAACTCAGATATTCAGGAACTTAGGTACTCAGATATTTTGATTTCATCTGAACTAAAACAGAAAACTGACCTGTCACTGGCTAATAAATGTTAGCCAAACATGCTAAGTCGGGGGTATAGAGTTCGCACCTGCGTACCCCCAAAGAAACAGAACCAAAAGAACCTTACATGTCAGAAAGCACCGAGTTTTCTGAAACACGTGTTACCTGTAATAACGGTGTGTTATGAGACACTTTAACAGTTTGTCTCCTTCCATTTGGAGTAAGAACCGTTACCGCCGAACCGCTGGCAGCCATTGTGTGTTGTGACGTCACTGTGTTTGTTTGAAAAAACTTTATTGACTAGTTTCTATTTAAGAAGCAACATTTAAAGGGCGGTTTTGATCAAAGTGAGTTGGATTAATCTCGTTTAATAGAAATAAAAGCAACAAAAAAAAATTAATTAAATTGAGTCCTTTTTCTAGTATCTCAAATAAAGAAAGTGTTTACAGAATATTACAATAACTCAAGAACTTTCACATATGCAGGATATGTTATAATAATCCCTTTTTTAAAATAAATTACAGCAATGTAACGTTAAGATATTTTGTTATGTAAAGATACATTACATGCTAGATAAGTCATTTTTCATAGAAGATATTTCCATATGCTACAAATAATCAAACTGATGAACATCATGCTCATTTTACACACACACACATCACACACACAAAACCAAATTTTCTCTTTTTACATTCAAATTTTAAGGCCTGTTTGCCATGTAAAGAGTATACTTACCATGAGTAAAAACAATATAATTGAAAAGTTTTAATTTTGTTTTTTCACTTTTTCTTTCACTTTTGAAAAATGTTGCTCATAAAATGTTGTGTAGAGTATGCACTGCATACGCGTTCAGCAAATGTTATTAGTATGTAATATGTTACCAGAGAGACATACATGCTACAGCACCACCAAAAAACAGTCATGTGACTGTATGTGGAGAGGTTTTAAAATGAAAATATGATAATTACTCTACATTGCTGCACACTTTAAGACATGTTTGAAACACTACCTGCTTTGTATCCTAAATGTTAGATTGCCTTGTGAGAAGTAATGGACATATTATAGAGTGATCAAAATTTTTTACCATCTTTGGAATATGTTACAGGCCTCAAAATGGGGGGAAAAATTAATGTACTTTAACAAATGAAATGAAGTTGATGGGAAAAAAGGAAATAAAGAGCTTGTATTCAAACTGTCTGCAAAGAAACTAAGGTCAAAGTAAATGTAGGAATTGTTTTTTAATGTCCATTTTTTTCTGTGACATCCCAATTTTTGTTTATATTGGCTTGTAGTTTGAAATCATATTGACAAAACACAGAGTAGCCCTCTGGAGAGAGGAAGATTAAGTCCATCAGTAAAACTGGCCACAAGATAGTGATGTCTGTTGCCCATATGGACAGCTCCATGTATGTACCATATGCAGTTTGACAGATGACCTGAACAGATACTGACGAATCAAAGCAGTTTTTCTCAGCAAGGATCAAATTGGATCAAAGCTGGAATCAGACTAGAAAGTCAACATAACACATGGTGCCAACAGATGGAAAGGCGTGAGCTCATGGCTTTAGCAGTCAAACAACTGACTGACCAACCACTTCAGTAACTTTCAGACGCAAAGTTCAC
>JAOWBL010023057.1:0-32879 GCA_028564865.1 Zenarchopterus dispar
AATGTGAGCATTAAAGGACATATCCTGATCAAAAATAACTTCAAGATTCCTCACAGTGTCACTGGAGGCCAAAGTAATGCCGTCCAGGTTAAGTAATTGGTTAGAAAAACTGTTTCTGAGGTTTTTAGGGCCAAATACAATGACGTCAGTTTTCAGGTTGATTCGGAGGTGTAATGGCAGTTCACACACACCATTGCATAAGGGACACAACAACAAGCAAATGAATTAAATCAAATTTTATTTAAGTGAATACCAAAAACGATTCAAACAAATGTCTAGTATGTATGGATAATGGAATGCCAGGCATGAATGGATGCAGTGAAAGCCTTAGTAAATCAATAAGTGTTTCAAAAAGTCAAAATGCTGGTGAGGGAAGAAAAAACATGCTGTTAAGAAAAAGAAGTTAGAGCATGGTGTCTGCAAAACAAAAAGTGCCCACCTAAGGGAGACGTGGCCGGGCTTTTAACAGCTCCACTCCCTCAAGTGCAGGTGTCTCCAATCTTGTCCTCAGCAACCTGCCCGTGCACTGTCATGAGCCTGCAAGGGTCACTGTGAGACACAGGTGGGGGTCACAGAGGAGTGGTAAGGGAGGGAAGGAGATCATTAATAGAAGTATGCAGACCCGGTAATATTACTAATACAGTTCTGTCGAGGATGACTCCCAGACTTCTAACCTGTTGGAAAGGAGATTGTAGTTAACAAGAGATAAACGGTCAGTTTTTGATTGTGCTGATTTTGTACCAATGAGGATAATCTCCATTTCATCATTGTTTTGTTTGAGGTAAACCACTTTCAGTTGAATTATTGTAAACTGAGGTGCTTGATGATCCTGTATAATCAGCATGAGACGACTCAACAACAGAAATAAAATGGACAAAATGTGTGTGAACATCTCCTTTCCCGGACTGACTGTCAAGCCTTCAACATGACATAATGAAGACCCTGCAAAAGGTGCTCAGCACATTGAACTTCTAAAAATAAACCAGGTTCCTTTAGCTCAAAGAACACATTTGCTCTATCACTTTTTTCTGAAGGTCTTCATGCAACAGGTTAGTGTCACTGTTAGACACACCGTCCCATACACCTATACACTGTCCTCATAATAGTTCACTGAAAGGAAGTTACGATTTTGACAAAATTAGTTCTGGTTAACCCTCAGTCACAAAGGTTCTTACAAATGGTGGGTTCATGCGAATCTCCCAGTTTGTACTGGGAGATTCATAATTTTTAGACATTCATGGAAGGTAAGAGTTTCCTACAGCCTTTGTAGGAACTTGCTATGGTTGCCGTTCAATTCATAAGAACACTCTGACTCATGTTTGAAAAAATGAGGTAATTTACACTCTCATGCTGGCTGTATATTTTATATGATCTCTGTAAGGGTGCCTCGGAACCTACCGACAGCATACTTATGACCATCTCACAAAAGTTGTCAGAAGGTGACCATTAAGGACCTCGATACACATCTTGCGGCAACCTCAACTTGTTGGTCGGAAGATCCTACGGTTTTCAGCACATTTTGTCTGGCTATATAAGTGGTGGCTTTCCAGTATCTCCAAACATCTGTGTCTTTATAGTTTCATATGCTGGAATATTCATGCAAACGTTTGTCATTTTCTAGATGGCAATCATGGCGAGAAGACCACAGCTTCACCTTCTACAGCTGCAGGACGAAGAAGATCTAGCGGTTGTAGCTGATGCTTTCATTTGGCTGTGGCGAAGCGGCGCACATGCTATGATGTACTTTCAACTTAAGTACTTCCAGAAGTACACACAGAGATGCATACTTCCACCTTAAGCATTTCCGTTCGAAAGCTTTTCATGGGAACACTATAAGGGTACCCCTAGAGCAACTTAATGTGTTCTTGTGCCATACTTACATACATACATAGTGCGTTGTTCTCTTTGGTTGTTAGATATTCATCCATCAGCCCTTCAGCATGGCTTTAAGTGGCATGTTCATAGAAAATCTTGGATATGACCATCAACCCTGTTATGCCTTAGGAACGGGCTAGGAATACTGGAGTCTTATAAAGCTGCCTCAAGAAAATAGTCCAAAAATCATTTGTAGAGTGTTCGCAGCCATTGGTCGGGGTCATTGCTACCAAGGCTTTAGTCAGAGCTTTAAGAAAACTTCAAACAAATTTGAATAACTTTAAGAGTAAAACAGATCTACCAAAACAGGTGCGGAGCTTCTGAGTGCTCAGTCTACACAGGTAGTCTGCTGCTAGAGTTTTCAGGCTTCTTCAAATACAAAAAAGATGTGAATTAGTCAAGAAGCAAAGTGAGTGTTTAACACATCTTGTGGCAACAGATCCTTCAGGATAAATGGGCCACTGCTTTCTGAGTCTGCTTGCAGTTAGCAGAAGTAGAAACAAAAACTACTGTGGTTTCCACCCATGAATTGGATTGCCTGCTGCTGCACAACTGTGAAAGTGTGTCGAAGGAAAACCTGGACCTTCTAAATCAAACCTTTGCAATAATGAGCAGAAAAGCAGCTGAAAAAAATAAACTGATAAAACAAGGTGAGCAGATTATAAACTGAATCAAAGTGTGTGAAAAATATGGCCATTGTCACTGAATTCAGCCTCTTAGAAAGGCTTAGAAAGGCTCTTAGAAACATAATTAACATAAAACAACCACCATGACCACAAACCAGCACAATATTTAACAAAAGAGATGCAAAATCACCAATAATTTGTTTAAATTAAAGAATTAACTTTCTTATCAGCACTGTCTTTCGATATATACATACCAGTAATAAAAAAAACAAGGACTGAAAAAGAAATCCTATACGCCACAGATAGCAAATATCAACAAAACTCCATAAATCCGCTCTTGCCTATTTTACATTATACTGGCCGGTAGCGTGTCATAATCATGCACTCTTGTTGACATCACGTATAACGTAAACAAAGTGCTGTTTAAGTGACAGTCACGGTAAATTTAAATATCCAATTGATAAAATACTGCCTGAGATTATTTTGAGCAAGGTAAGTGTTTGTCTCTGCAAATCATAACTCTTGATCGTAACTGCGATCAATTATTATCGAAACTGGCATAGAAATAATAGCTGCACCCTAGCGTTGTGGGTGGGGGCACGTCTATTAGAGCGGGAGCGTTAAATAGGAGAAATACGGTATTTTGACAAATTAAATTAAGCTGATGAATGAAATCAAATTAATTAAATGAAATCAGAGAAATAAAAGTTCACCGCTTTTTGCTTTTTGATTTGGTTGGACTTCTTAACAGTTCAGAACCAATGTGGACCACACTACTCCTTCCATCATCTCCGCTCTGCTATTTCCAGAGCATTGAGGTTTTTTCTCGACTGTTTGTATGATGGCAGCAGACTAGTCAAAGGTCTTACTTTTCCCAGTGTATGCACAGTTTCAACGCCTGCCTTGGCAGTTTGGCCTGAGTGTCATGGAGCTCCACACCCACCATGACTGTGCAGGATGGCTTCAGACACACTAATCTATGCTGCATTTACCGAATCACTGCACTGCAATCATTATCAGTGTTGCATGCATCAGCACTGAAGCAGTTCTCAGAAGCAATGCCGAGGTTGAGAAACCAGCTGACCACAACGCCAGCTCAGGCCAAACCACTGTATGCAATCTGTCAAAACATGACACTGAGCCGGGCAAATTATGTGAGAAACGAAGAGGGTGGAGACGGAAAACTCAGACTGGAGTTGGGAAACCAAGAGAAGAATGATGTTCTTTCATAGATGGGCACTCCTGTGGGGACACAAACGTTACTTCTTTTTCCACATGAAAATGACATCTCAAAAGGTCTTCCAAGGAAGTCTGTCATAGGCCTGAACATTATATTAACCCTTTACAGGTCAAGAAACCATATTTGATCACTTCAGTAGAACTACAATCTATGGTTATTACAAAAGAAGTTACAATGTTAATAGAGGTCCTTTAATATTCTCCAATAACCCTTGAGAGTTTAAATTTTTAAATTTTCAAGTATTTTACTGACTGCCCTATAAAGGGTTAAAAGGCTAACTAAGGACACTGCAGCAATGACCTCCTTCTCTGCTACCCCTCTGGTCTGCTGTCGGCTCGCGAGGGGGGCCTTCTGCTGTTACAGGGGCGCGTAGGCTGGTGGTTCATGGTTCGGCTGGTCTTCGTGGCCCTCATGCCGTGAACTAGGCGCGGGGGTTTGGGGGCGCCTATGTTGGGGCTACCAGTCGCAGCCCAGGGCCCCAGGGCCCCAGGGTTTGGGCTCCGGCCCATGTTGGTGGTGGCATGGGTTTGGGGCCCGGGGGCTGTGGACGCCTTCTGGGCTGGTCTCCCTGCCTAGATGAGTGGCGGCCGGGGGTCGCACACTCATGGAGGATCCAGGGGCACCTGGGAGCGCGATTCAGTTGTTGGCAGGTGATAACTACCCAATAACTACCCTTGTAATTGTTTTTATTGTATTTGTGTGTGTGTGCGTGTGTGTGTGTGCGTGTGTGTATATATACACATGCATGTTATATACATATATATGTATATATACAGGCATGTTATATATATATATATATATATATATATATATATATATATATGCACATATATATACATATATATAAGAGAAAAGTGGATATTTGCAAAATGTTAGCAAATATCCACTTTTGTTGCAAAATGTTGTTGCCACTTTGGGTTTTATAACCAAAATACCCAGATCCATCACAAGTATTCCAGGGTGGAGGAGTTAATTTATTTTCTTATTTACACTGTAGATTGTAATTTCCTGCCACTAAACTGAAAGTGGGATCTAATAATCCAGTGGAAATGTGTGTTTTTTTTTTGTTTTTTTTTTTGCATTCATCTAAGCAGGGTATGGAAATCCTGTTGTGGGTGAAGCATGAAATAATTCAAAATTGCATCTATAACAATTAAGAGAAAATTTCTCTCTTACCACTAGACTCTGGACAGGATGAAAAAATAATAATATTACAGCGCTGCAATCTAAAGTGGTACTGTTGGTGAAGGGGTTGACTGGGGGGAAAAATAATAATCAAGATGTCTTGATGCTTCACTGAAGGCATAGAACAAATTTACCTTTCCATAAAAACCAACGACGATTATTATTAAATAAGAGGGACTGAAAAAAAAGAATAATATTATCAATCATGATAAAAGCTGGGACAGGCTGTGGTCCCCACAACCATGAACCTCAGGTGCTGAACATGGATGGACTGATGGAACTTAATTAACATGAACTCTTTTCTTAATTTTAAATAAAGAAATAGCAGTTAAGATAAAATGGAATAATTATCTATATCCTGGAGAAATGTATTAATACCCTTCCATTAAAGAAAGAAAAACCCATAATGATGCCTGAAATATCTTGAAACTAAAATAAGTAGTAACAGATAATAACTGACTAGTCAAAATCAAGCATTGTTGTTGAATTGTAGGCAATCACTGTCATCAAGCCATTTCTGTAATTCTAAGTGAGACATCTACACCTGTAAATTGTTATTTACACCCACTCTTAATGAGCAAACAACCCCAGTTGCCTTGGGTTTGACAGGTGAATTCTCCACACTGCATTTTTCAGCTCTTTCCACAGATTCAATAGGGTTTAGATCAGGATTCATAGAAAGACACAATCCTTGGGTGTTTTTAGCTGAAGCTTTTTCTCTTTTATTTTATTGGAGGACCCATTACATGTGGGTAACTCAAAGCTTCCTGACATTGGGCTGCACCTTTTGCTTTCAGAATACCTTGATAGTCTTGAGATTTTATTGTACTACCTTGTAAGTGTACATGATATTTTATGTCCTCCCCTAAACTGATTCAAATCCTACCTTCCTGACAGAACAGAATGCATTTTCATTGGAGGTCTAAGATCAAAAACACAAACTGTCACCCGTGGCGTCCCTCCGGGATCACTCTTTGGTCCTTCTCTGTTACCAGATATTTGCTCCCTCTTGGCCACATCATCAGACGCTATGGAACCTTATTTCACTTCACAATCTCATTTCATTCCTCACTCACCAGTGTTCTTTTCTCTGAGTGCTTCATTTCTGCATCTGTATAAAAACTCTAGTCTGACTTTTTTATATTTTGATTTAAACAGTGAAGTCGTCCTTGGTTGACTTCTTGGCTGATTTAAGTCCATGCTGGCTCAGTTAGTGACAGATATTTCAATCTGGCACTTATGTACCTTGACCTTCGAGATAACCTGGACTCTCTTTAGACATTTTTCTGTGCTCTTTTGTTACATTTTGTATCAGCCATCTCTTCAGTTTCTCATCAGTGTTCCTTTTCTACATTCATGGAGGTTTGCTACCACCACAAGGGCCCACAACTTCAGAATTGAATTTGCAACTTTAAGAACACAGGAACATCAAGCTGCTAGGAGATGGCCTTGATAGCCTTAGCTTTTAACATGTTTGTCTATAATTTTCTTTCTGATCTTCTCAAACAACTCTCCCCTTTGCTTTCTCTGGTTTATGTTCAGTGAACACAGCAGAATCACAATTTTTCATCCTGTATATAGTCAGACCTATGGGCCACAAAATTGAAGACATCTGTGATGTTAATTACATGACACACTTTAATTTAACATAATTTAAATCTTTTCTAGGGGAACCAACTCATTTGTTCGGTCCACTTTCATTAGTTTGCTTTTGAATTGTGGGTTAACAGAATCACTTAAACAGCCAACGTCTGCCTTCATTAGTCAATGTTCAGTATTATCTCTTACTCTTGTCAGTTTGAAATTCTTTCAGTGACAATTGTTATTCTTTTTTCTACAAGTTTGGGAAGAAGTACACAGATAGACTTCTTTCAAGAAGATTCAACTTGAAAGAGACAGGATGGTACAAGGTGGTGATGGGGGGAGAGTATTGCTATCAAATAAAATGTAAAAAAAAAAAAGGGCATACAGTGGGGTATACATGATAATTTGGTGATGGATGATTGGTGGCACAAAAGAGGATAAGAGCAAAAGAAGAGAAGATCATTACCTGGTGGAGGTTCAAGAGGGAAAACTTTCTTGTTTAAGGCTGAACAATAAGGAAGGAGGGGAGGATTTGTACTGACTGCTGAGACAGCTAGATCAAGATGGGAAGGATCTGCGGCATCTTAGGGTAATTAAGGATAGGGATGGAAATATGCTTATTATTGAGGAGATTGTGAGGGCAAAATGGAAAAAGTATATTGCAGAACTGATATCTGAAAATGTAGTTAGAGAGAAAAGTGGAAGGTGCTGTACCTGTAGACCAAGAAGCAACACAAGTTATTATGGTTAGAGCAGCTTTGGAAACAATGAAGAGTGGACATTTTGTTGATTTTTGCGAAGATGATTCTGATGACATACAAACGGAGGTATGGAATAGCATAGAGTTTACCTTGATTGTTCAACAACATCTTTGAAGGTGAAACGATGCCTGAGGAGTAGACGAAGTGTAATTGGGCTAATTTTCAGAACAAAGGTGATGTCCAGAAGAGGAGCAGTAAAAGTAAAGACAACAGTGAATCAACACATTCTATGTGGCTAAGAGATGAGAGCAATGACCAAAACCAGGATACTGAGCTGAAGGTGGCAGAGTTTAAGATGTTAAGACCTTATTGGGACCATATGAGAGGAACAGCCAGGGTTAAATGACTTCAAGATAAAGTAAGAGTGGCTAGATTGAGATGGTTTGATAAAAAGGGGATATTTTAGTAGAACAATGCAAGACATGGAAATGTGATAAAGAACATGGTAGACCAAAGATGCGATATCTGGATGTGATGTAATAGATATGCAGTTTGTTGACATGACAGAAGATGTAGAAGACAGGGATGGAACACATCATCTACTTAGAAAGCCCTGTAAGGAAAAAAGCCAAAAGGGGATAAGAGGAGAGAAGAAGATGTTCTCTGTCTGAATTTTTGTAAAAGTAATTTTATTTTTTCTCACTCGTGTCATTTTCTCTTATAAACTCTTATGAAAGTTAAACTATTTTAGTTATTGGATTATTTAGTTGAGCAGAAAAAGATGTAATCATCTGTGATAGCAAAAAGATTTTCTTTTTAGCTTACTTAAGTTATTAATTAATATTCTTAAATTATTTCTAAGGAAGAAAGTACAAACTCTGTCCACGGAGACAAATTTTTCTTGTTTTTTTTTTCATTTTTTTTTCTTCTCTATTGCGAAGCAAAAAGAAAGCCTTTTTCCGGTATGTGCCTGTGGCTGCACTTTAGACACTTAAGGAAGAGAAAAAGGCTCTGTTTTTTGTTTCTTGTCATTATATTTAACAGAAGCTTGGGATCTTAGCTACATAGCCATATGTGACATCTGTGAATCTGAAAACTACCCCCAAAAGCTGCTGATTGCTTATGCTGCTCTAAAAGTCAAAGCTCATAAGTAGGATTTTTATTGCTCTTTTTAAAAAAGCCTTTATAACAGTGCACAATGATATGGGGAAAACACACACACACACACACACACAAAATCAAAACAAAACAAAAAACAAACACATTATGAACAAAACAGAATGCAGAGCTTTACCACCATAAGATGCTTGCTTGACAATGCTATAAAAAAGAGATTTATATGTATTTAATTTAATGAAGATCCCTTTTTTTCAGACAGTGCATATTTTATTTTGTCATGCTAATGCAATTTGCTTTATTCATAGTAATTTGTAACCCAAATAGCTTCATGATGTACCAGGATATTGATGTCTTTTAAATTTTGAAGATGTACAACCCCAGTTCCAAAAAAAGTTGGGGCACTGTGTAAAATATGAATAGAGACAGAATGCTAATTATTTTCAAATCTCTGAACACCATATTTTTTATTTATTTTCTATTGTTTTTAATGGCTCTGGTGTCCTTTACTGAGAAAAAATGACAAAAAATGAACACAGCAACAGGCCGCTTGGCTGGGAATCTGATGAGGGCAACCTTCGACACGTAGGACACGTGTTCAACCAAGTGAGCTATCCGGTGGCTCAAAGCATCATTTTTTCATCATAAAGCATAAAAAATGTATGCAATACAAAGTTAGGATAGGTATAAAAATGGACAAAAAAACAGATTAATTTCCTACCAGCATTACAGTTTCAAAAAATTGGCTCTCCGAACTGAAAAGACCTATTGCTGTGAATTTTGGGTGTGTTGTCTCATTGTTGTCTCATTATTGTCTGGTTTAGGATTTTAGTTGCTTAGGAGTCCTGAGTCTTCATTGTCATATTTTTCATTTCATGATGTTTCTAAATGCTTGTACTTGGTGAAAGATCTGGACTGCATAGTGATTGATTTAAAAAAAAAATCAAATTTTGATTAATCTGACCAAATAACAGTCCTCTACTTTTCTTCAATCTGTTCTAAAGCAGCATAAAGGTGCTTCATTGTTGTTGATGTGTGACATGGTGTATAAAAACAACACAGAATCGTTCCACTGTGATGGGAATCCAAAGTCACTTTGGCTGGATTTTACTAACAATAGGGGCACATGCTTCCTAAAAATAATCAAATATTCCTTTTAATGAAATGAAATATTTTAACAGGAACAAAACTCTCAACGTTTTGCCCATTTAAATGAGCTTTGGGTGAACCCGGTTGGGTTTCTGGATGATGTTTGCATTTGGCAATATTTTTGCAATAAATTGCATTTTGGGTGGCATGGTGGGCTTTTAGACAGAAATCAAGAATTGCTCATGAACCCATGCAGATATTCCTATTACTGAATCATGTTTGTTTTGAATGCAATGCCACCTTATGGCCCAGTCTATACAAATCTTCTGTATCTCTGAATCTTTTGATGATTTTCAACCACTGTGTTATGGCACATGAGATAATCGATTTCACTTTATAAGGCCCCCAAAAAATGTAGTTAGTACAAACAATAAGCTGAATAACGCAGAATAATGAAACACTTAAATTTAAATAAAGACAGTACTGCCTTAAACAGTGGAAGAGGTAGATGAAACAAAACATGCTTTTTGTGATTATGGTCTGCTTTTGAATTTATTTTATATTCTAAAAAATGTGCCTCTCAAAAGGTTGAAAAATACTGCAACAGATGATAATACATTCAAAGTGTTTGCAATTTTGCAGGGAGGGACATGAATAAACTGAATAGACCCAGTTTTCAAATTTACTTGAGATGCTTCTTTTTGGTAGCACCAACTTTTTAAAACACATCCAGAAAAAGTCAAACACTTTCTCTTTTAATGGCAGCATGTATGTAGTATCCCCATGATGTACAGCATGCACACACTCACACATTATTTAAATTAGCTCCAGTTGATGAGTCCTGTTACAATTAACTGTTCTGACAAAGAAAGAACATTTAATAAAAGGCACAATATAATCAAAGAGCAAGAGAAAAAAAATATGACAAGCTGTCCTTCACATCTTTCAAGGATTGAAGAGATCAGAAAGGTACAATGTAAGCACAGAGAAACGCGCACACATTACACACACACACACACATGCACACACACGCGTGCACACACACACAAACAATGATTCTGCTTCAAAACCTCACACATATTTAGATGCTTTACCAATTTAAAACTAAACAGCAACTTCAAGAGTATGTGATTATAAAGCATAAATAAATACAGGGAAAAAATCTAGGTAGATGTAATGGTCAAATGCATGATTTGAATTACAAAGAGCACTTGTTTTCCTTGATCCATGACACCTCAATAATAAAAACTAAAATAAAAATTCAAGGACTAGTTTCTGACATTTTCAGACAAGTCATTCCCAGGTTTAACAATACTAAGCTGCAAGAGCAGCACTGAAAACCAAAGTAATTTCCTCTCGAATAACTGGATGAGAAGGTAGCACATATCCAAGGTGTTTTAGTAGATAGACAATAATTTAACCTTTTTCTGATTCCAGAAGTCAGTTGAATCTTTATATATTTAAGAAAAATTTGTCAAATTAATGACAGCTTAGTCTATCTAGCTACATGAATAAGTGTAAGGACTCATTTGCATGGCAATGGAAATCGATATCAGGTCAACTTTTATTATTAGAAAGAAATATGAAGTGAGGGATACAAGGACAGTCTTGGAGAATACTATGAAAAGATGTGGTGTATATTAAAAAAAGCCATGTTTTATGTGAACTAACTGGCACCTACTGAATAAATGTAACTAAAAACAGACGAATGCAGTTTCTTCAAATGTAATAGCGCATTCAAACTACTGTATTACAATGTTGTATAAAATGGAGTCCTGAGATATCATATTTGGACATAGCTCCTTGGTCTGAGATATAGTTTCACTATATTATCAATACTATTCTATCAATTATTCTTAATTGACCTTAAGGAAGAGATAAACATGGAATTCACACGGGTTCATTTCTTGACAAAGAATCACACTAACCAAGGGTTTGCTAGATAAACAAGAGTATGATTGCATATTAAGAGAAAAATACCCACTGCGATGGAGTGGCGACCCGTCAAGAAAGGTTTTAAGCAGACCCAAGTAACCCTGAATAGGAAGAAGTGGATATAACTGATCAATGGAGAGACTGATGGTTGGAGGGACAGATCTACAGACGGACTTATGATATAACAAGATGGATCTCATTAACAATGATTAAACAGTCAAGAAAGTGACATAGACTTACACATTTTGAGACAATATTCTATATACTAGTATGTTGAGATTTTTTACTCTGTCTTGATTTAATAAACAGTAGTCAGTCATTGAAGTGGATTAAAATATTTAATCAAAATTGTCCTAAGACAAAAACAGATATGGTTCAAAATGCTTGCATAACATGTAAGTATGTTTTTCATCCAGTTCAAATGTCGATTACTAATGTAAACACAAATGTTCAAGCAATGTGGGAAACACACATTTACTTTTAATAATGAATGCAAACTGCATTCCCCAGCCACTGCAGTTCCTTTTCAGCAAGGGATTGTGGTTACTAATGGCTGCAATCTACTGAAAGATTGCAGTCATGGAAATCTTAACTGATTTTGAAATTGCCAAGGACCACTATAGTGCATGTTGGTCACAATTTAACCCAGACAACACACCACACAATACAAGAATTCACTGTTGTTTTTCTACGGTACCTGTAGGTTATATAAACCTGATACATAATAACACCCTTTTATGTGCTTTTGTGACCATGCTTTTTCTTATGTCCTTAATAAGACAGCTCTGGATAAGTTTAACTAATGTTGTCTCTGAATGACTTGCATTTAAAACAGAGTTTACAAAACTCGGACTGTCATTTTAAGATAATGTCATCACTTTTTTTTTTTCTTTTTTGCATTATCATTTTTATTGTAGCCCTTGGAAGCCAATTCTGATCTTGCATAAACATTTTAATCCAAGGCCACAAGATACATTCTTAAATATTTTTTGTTGTGTTTCAGTTTATGTCCCTAGCCTGTTGTTAAAATTATTTTGACCAAATTGTGAATGTGTCATAAATGATAAATTTAGCCTTGAGGGTACTTTCCCCCTTTCTACTATATTACTTTTTGTCCATATTTTATTAAGGAGACTGAATAATGGCTTCTCCCTATGTCCCAGAACCAACAGAAATTTCAACACAGTGGCTAGCACATTGCATGATTGGGTATGCAACCAAGACGTGGTTATGGCCTTAATACAGTGCCATTATTGCTGGAACACAAGGCGAAGGCTTTTTGTTTTTTCCCCCTCTTATGACTCACATATACACACACACATTTTTACACACTCAAGCAGTGTTTCTTCGGAAACTAATAGGTTGTGTTCATAGAGGAGCTGACTGCTTAAAGAGCTAGTTAGAGGCTGATCGCAGATGGTCTGTGTGTGTATGTAGGTGTGTGTGTGTTTCTATTTGAGAGAGAGAGATGTATTTGAGCTCTGTTTGTTTTTCTTCTGTTTATGTACAAACACAGTCATGAGAGCATGCAGTCATGCAAGCTTCTGTTGATAACCATCCAGCAAAGAGTTGTCCTCTACTGTGTCTGTTTGCATTTGTAAGGTTTTGCGTGTGTGTATGCATGACGAAGGCATTCATGCATGTCACAAGCTTTTTGACTGTTTTTTCTACTCCCTTCCAGCCACACAGTGATGCCCACCTGACTGCAGTAATCCATTACACATGCTTTTCAGCTGTACAAGTTCCCTTACGATAGAGATAAATTTTAAAAATACAAGTGCAACGCATTCATATATTTTCATCATCTCAGATATACAAACACATAAGTACACAGAGGTACTATATTATGGACGAAATGTATAACAGTATTTCCACAGTTTGTGCTGTAAATGGACTCCTATGAGCTTTTAATGTTTAAATACAGAACAGGGAGCAGGCACTGCGACCAGCTGTACAGCTCCAAACCTCTCACTGCAGCAATGACTCCACTTAGTCTTGTCACCACTGGTGGTTGAAGGAGCGGAGAAAGTACGATAGCAGTGAAGTGTGAAGAAAAACTATCCAGACAGAAGGAAGCGTCTTTCACCATGATCTGTGCTTCCACGTTCTGTGTGCCTCTTCCTTACCCTGTGTCCAGTAGATTATGTCCACATAGGCCAGAATATCACTGACCCTAATCTAATTTGCATGTCATAGCATCCATGGTTTAGGTTTTACATGAACAAACTGATAAGGTTATTATGAAAACTGGCTTTTTAGATATATCGAGAAATTGTAACTGGCCTGTTCATGTATGCTGACAGTTTCACATCTCTAATAATGTCTTGCATCTCTTGGTGAATGAGTGATTCACATCACAGGTAAGACCTGCTCATTGACTGAGGTTCTAAATCGACCTCAGGTTCATGGGATTCCTCTGGGGTGACTTGGAGTGTGAGGGATTTTCTGTCTCTTTGTGTTAGATCTGACCGACAATTCCCTGAGAGTATTTGTGTCATCAATCAAGTGCATGCCTCAATATATTCAAAAACCGTGTGACCTTGAGTAGGATATATGGGTAAAATACTGTAGTTAATGAATTACCTTTGGTTCTACTACATAAAACAAGGTAATTCTTGCATTTGCTTTGACTTTAATTTCAGTTCTGTATGAAATTTATGAACATATTTTGTCTTGTCACAGTAATTTCACTTTTTAAATATACATCTATTATTGCCATTTAGGCCTGAAAAAATTAAAATAACAATAATAATTTTGAACAGTAATTTAAATAGTCATTGTTTGGCTACAAATGCTATATCGATGAAAGTTTGAGGATGTTTCCAAAACTACCCACTAGTGGTCTACAGACCCATTTATTTGTTTATTTATTGGTATCGCTGTCTGAATGTAAAGTGGAATTTTAAATTCTTCATGCGGTGGACTCAGAGCATCGCACTATGCAGCTTAAAAAGTAATGCATAATCAATAGTCACTAACTCAGCAAATACATACTAAAACACACTGACCCGAAGAAAAAATAGTTTATGATCAAGTGACAACACCAAAACCTTTTGTATCAACTGGAGATAAAATTCAAAGTCATTTCCAAGCTTGAACCATCAGTCTTTAGTATTACAAATGAAGAAATGATATCACTAATACATATAGTATGAATAACAAGAGTTCTCTTGATTAAAAAAATAATCTAAATCCCATTTGATATTTATGATATTGAAATATATTTATTAATTGGAGAAAATATTAAGACTAAAGTTCTACAGTATATAATTACTTGACAGATCATCTTGATTCAAGGTAATGGGTGGTGATCTTTGCGGTAAGAGACTTTGTCAATGCTGCCAAAGCCAACACATTTCCATTATTTTAAGCAACACCTCTGATCATCACTTATTCACAGAATACATTTGCCACAAACTACACCATAATCCTGAACAGAGCAGGTCACTGTACTCATTTGATGAATTCAGTTTCTAACTTCGGAGATGGTCACATCGTGGCTGTATGCAAGTCCGGTCATCTTACCCTCTCAAAACTGAGACCTGTATTTCTCGTCTGGAGTCTGAAGTTAAATGGAGACGCAAACTTGTTTTTGACTTTTTGGTTAAAAAACCAACACGGACACTTGACACTAGGGTCTCATCGTCTTATTCTGGTTCTGCTGGATCTCTAGGGTTGGATGCTTACCATGCTGGTACTCACCCTCCTTGGAGTCACCTGGAAGCTAAACTTAAGGATCCCATCGGTTTTACCCTTTGCACAGTTGATGGCTGGACTCAATCTTTCTGTTCTAGGTTACTCCAAGAAATTCAACTGAAAAAATAATTTTCCCGTCCTAGATATGACTAACTTCTCTTCTCTGACATGTTGATTCCCAGCTCTTGGAAGATCTCTGTGAGCCCCAGACCAGGGACTTGAGCCTGTGACTTAATCACCTCCACACCTGTCAACCAGCAGCTCTGATGTCATCCATCAGCTATGAATGGAGCAACGCCACCTCTTAGAGACTTTGCAGTGTGGTGTTTAACCTAGGCTTATTCCTACCTGCTTTGAAATCCTCCCTCCCCAGAATGCAGCAGGGAGAGAGTCGCTGGGCTCCAGCTCCAGCTCATTCAAATTCTGATGTTAAATGTGCCAGGACTTATGGTGCTCTGTGTGTGCCGAGGCATCACCCCATGACCCCGAGGGGGCGATGTCTAAATTGCTGAAGAAGCCATATATCATCAACATACCTACAGCATATGGTTCACAGTCACCCACATGACAGCCTGTTTAAGTCCTGCACACTGGTCACATGTGACCCCACTTCCTCATTGACCTCTTCACCTGGTTTTGCTCCTTCCAGCTCAGGAAAATTTCAAAGGGGCATTTTGCTGTCATAATTAATAGTAGGCCACCCAAGGCAAGGCAAGACAAGGCAAGGCAAGTTTCTTTGTATAGTACATTAATGTACAAGACAATTTGAAATGCTTTACATAAAAGCATTTTTTTTAAAAAATGCTTAAATTACAATGGAAATTATGGAAGCTGCTAAAAGAATGCTGAAAATAGCTCAAGAAGATAAAAAGAATCCTTCCTCTGTAACGCCCCTCCCATTCGATAGTTATTAAACAGAGCAAATAAATTAGGAGACAATACAAGGGAAGAAAATTATGAGAACCTTGTAAGAAGAAAAATAAATGAACTAAACTAAACAACAAAAGCATTTACTGTGGCTTTCCAAATTTTAGTTTGTGAATGACTTTATTTGTAATCACAACATTGATTTGTTTTGACTTTCTTGAGGGGAAGCCTTTGGTTACCAGGCTCCTCACTTGTGAATCCAGCTCTGAGTTAGTGTTCAGGACGCAGACACCATCTCTACCTTTAAGATGAGGTTATTAAAAATTTCCTTTTTGACAATGATATATTGTCAAAATATATCATATAATCAAAAATATTAATTATCAATAGCTTCACTGATGACTTATGCATACTCAACTTGTATGTACACTCTTGGCCATGAAATTGTACTAAAACACTTTTTACATTGGCTCATTAGGTGATTGTGAATAAAAATAAGAATAAAAATGGGGGAGTGTTTTTGAAACAAAAATTATATCAACTTTATGGGCAACAGTGCAAATGTATCATTTTCTCTCTTTCCTATGGCTGCCCCCCTGAGTCTGGTTATGATGGAGATTTGTTTTTTTAGCCTTGTTAACTGTTTGTTTGGTTTTTAGTTTTACTCTGTCCACATTAAACTTGTGCTTGTTCAGGATAGAGAATTGTATTAAGGTAATAGCTAGTGAAAGCCTGTGGAGTTCCTTTGCTAGACTGTCTGAAATTTGCATTTTGGATTGTGAATTCTAGAACTAAAAATAATTGTACAATGAATTGTAGTGAATTGGATAATGAATTAATTACAATGAACTGCAATATAATTGGGACTTAACTGGTACATTTTGAGTGTAAATTGCCTTGAGATGACCTTGCTGTTAATTGACATTTTACAAATGAAGTGACTTGAATGTCCACTTGAGGATACATTTTATACATGTTATATGAATATTAATACATTTCAGAGAGGCCATGAAACAATAATTATTTCCTTTCTTTCATTAGTGTCAATTCCTTTTAATGGTATCGTATTAATGAAATTTCTTCGTGAATACCACATGACCAGCAGATGCTTCTATGTTTCTTTTCTATATATAGAACAGAGATATATGAAGAAGAAACAGAGTTTACTGCTATGCATTGGTATTGCTGTGATTAAAGCAAGCACATCTGCTGTTATCATACACTGACACACACACACACATGCAGAAAATTAAATTTAAATCCACATGCTTGGAAAACACCACTGGTGTTGTGAACTTGCTATGGTATGTGCTTCATTGCGCAGTGTAGGTGTTTGATAGAATTTTAATTTGTATGTGTGTAACTGTGTTTTTCTGCTTTGTATATTTGGACTGGGTTTATATAAGTGTGCAAGAGAGTGTGTAAATTCACATGTGTATCCATGTTTTCTCAAAGGGTGAAAATAATCTCCATGCATCACCGATTAAAATAGCAAATAGGAGTGCAGATAATGATATTTTCTCATGTCAGCATTGCTCTTAAGTAAGTCTTTTCTCATCCAGTCGTGTTTTACATATATGCAATGACCTCATCATGGAGTTCATTACTGGGCCTTTTTTCCTTATATATAAATCCATTTCTGAATCCTTACTTCCCTTAAAAGAATGGAAGTTTGCATGACAAAATTACAGTGATCAAAAAGGAATGTGTAATGTTGCAGCATTCCCAAATAAGATCTTATATTTATTTTGCTAGCAAATGAATATCCCAGTGCAACACCCCAAAAACTTGGCATTTATTTTCAGGATTTTTTTTATTCAAAAGTCATATCTACTTTTGTATATGACATCTCCTTTACCACGTAACTAGCTGTCAGAAATGGTGTGGAGAATGGAGGACCCAGGTGTAAGCTCACAGGTGGAGGTAGGTTGATGTAAAAGTACAAATAAAAATTCAGCCATACTGGCAGATTGTCATGAAATTTAAAAGGAAAAGCAGATATAATTACAGAGGGAAGTTAGCAAAAAGATGATGCACTCAATAAATACACTCCGGTGATAAATGGAGATAGGAAGCAAAATTAAACACCATGCACAAGAGAATCAAGATTGTCAATACAAAAAAGAAGAAGGCCAAGGAAATTCCAAATGAAAAAAATAAATAAGGTATAAATAATACAATATTTTTGGTGACCACAGAGGGCCAGCGGCTGTGCATTTTCCCCCGTTGCAGAGTGGACATCCCAGGGCCTTACCCCAGATAGGATTTAAAGGGATGTGGTCCGATGTCAGCTTTGGACCGGTAGAGGTGTACTGTCGATGTCAGAAGAACCTTGGTGACCGTTCCTGAGAGAGACTGTTTTTATTTTTGTGTCATTTCTGTTTTTTTAATTGGACTTGCACTGGTAAGATGGCTGGTTGAATGAATTTTATTGTGTTTTCTTCAGTGGATGTGTGTTTATTGTTTAGCTGTGTTTTGAAGCTTTTGTGTCCAGTGATGGAGCTGTAGAAACTTTGCTTGTTTGTGGGTTTGAGTGTTTTGTACTTTAGAGCCTGATTTGCTGAATGTTTTCCAGTCTTTTCTTTACCAGGATTCTGTTGACCCTTATTTTGTGGCTACAACCCAGTGGGACTGAGGGAGAATTAACAGTGGTTTGGTTGGACCGATCCTTAGGATCCACGCATATAAGACTGGTTGATTGGTGGGGCCAATCCTTACAACCAGTTGCTCATCGGCAAGCAGTGGCTGGTGGAAGGGCGGCTAAGGTGGACTGGGACTGGGTGGGCTTTTGTGAGGTTGTCCCTTCAAACGAATCTGCTAAGATTCGTAAGATTCGTGCTAAGGACTGGGCAGGCTTTTGTCGGGTTGTACCTTAGAAACGAATATGGGCTGACAGTGACGGCTGTCTTCTAATAAGGTAATAGCTCATTTTTATCCTTGTGATATCATCAAAATCAAATTGAATGGATACAGTCCTCCAACTGAAATGGTTTTACTTCAACAATCCTGATGCCTTCCAGAAACTAACCTGAGATGTAAGTGAAGGAGAAAAAAGAATCTGAGTGTGCAAGAAATCTGATGGTTTTAACCAGTATTATCAGGCTAAATAGTTTACAGAGTTAAATATTATTAAGTTAAATATTTTAACTACATTTAAGTTCTCTTTCATAGGCTAATTTACAGTTTAGCACATGAGTTCCCATCTAATATATTCTTTTCAATCCCTATGTATCTCTTTAATTACCATAAAAAAGATTTCTTATCACAGAATTTTGCAATACTTCACATAGATAAAAAAAAATATCTGAGAATTCAAACAGATAAATCTATGGTTAGTTATTCTCAACGTAGTTGAAAGCAAGCACGTTTCAATTTCAATTTTGCTCCGTCAGATGTTTTTTGCTTATTATTTCTACAGTAGATGGATCACAACACTAAACACACATTCGTTTTGGATATATGCAGCATAGTTATAGTCAAATGTTTGGACATGCTACATCACTGAATATTTGTGGTGTGTGTCCAAAAGAAAACTAACATAATCAGTTTCTTCTCACACATTGATTTGCTTCATGAAAAGTCGAGACGAAGCTCTTGTCAACTTTCATTGCACTAGTGTGAAATAATAACCCCCTCTTGTTGTCCTGGATACGTCATGTGGTTGAATCCAGAGTCTCGGACACTTAATCTTAAGGCTGAAGTATATCATCTTGGACCTCACTAAATTTGTCAAATTGATACTGGATCCTGTACTCAGCAGTGACCCATTCATCTTCTTTGTTCTGAGAAGGCATCAGTGCTTGTACGCTTCCTCTCAACATGTACAGTGCTTTCACGGTTTACAGATGGTCATGACTTTTTCACAGCCCATATTGCTGCATTGTATTAAATAATAAATTTTGAATCGTGTACATAATTTGAACTTTTGAGTCATGACACAGCATCACATATTATCCATCATGCTGTTTAATATCCCTCATTTTACAGAACAGGCTTCAAAGTTGTTAAATAAGCTGGAGGTATATTATATGTGGGAGTATAAGCATAACGTTTACTTGAGATTTTTAATTTCAGTAACACTGAAGAACATCAAATTAAAAACACAGAATGACAAAAATCTCACTTGACGAGTGTTTGTACTTATCATCTTTGAACAAAGAAAGACAAAACTCTCTGTGGTTAAATTTTATTATTGACTGCTAAAGCACCAATTTATTAAGTTTCACTGATATTATTTCATGTTTTTTCTTTCTCCCTTACTTTATTTAAATTGCTTCCCTGTGTTTTCTGACGTATCTCTGGTGTTATTACGATTATTTATCATCTTATAATACACATCCACAGATGTGACCACAGTTTCAAAAACAAGATGGACATAGATTATTGTATTCACAGTATTATTTGCACAAAATGTTCTCTTTTAAGGTGAGGGGGAAAAATTGTTGTAGAGAGCTTTTTTCTAACATCAAACATTGAATCTTTTTAACGTTCAATCCCTATGATAACATGGGGCTGCATTTTCTTGTTTTTACCTTTTTGGGATGCTCATGGAGCCATACAAAAAAAAAACAAAAAAACAAACAACAACAAAAACAATTTCAGATTACTATGCTAAGACCAACTAGTAGAAAGGAGCAACCCTATTCTATGCACCAATGACTGAGACCAAATATTTCTTGGATGCAGACCTGTTTGTAACACAATTTGGATTTTAATGCACTTCCCACAACTAGACCCATAAGTATATAAGAAAACACAGTTATGGAGAGTTAATAACGAAAATATAGTATAATTCGTAATCTAATCTGACACCATCTGGTGAACAGCTACACTCCACTGTGATACTTTTGATGTCCACTTTCACAATCTGATTCTGGCTTTGATGTGTGGAAGGATTTGAGTTGTTGAGGTAGTTTGTAAGAAATGTTGATGATGTGTTGCCATACTGAAAATCTGCATGTCTGACAGACAACAAGATTTGTGCATGTTCATGAACCATGAGCTCCGCTCTGTGTCGTGCCCCCAGGAATTTCCTTCCATCCATCCATTTTCTAAAGTCGCTAAAACTATCTATTGGGTCCCGGGGGTCTGCTGGAGCCTATCCCAGCTCAATACAGGTGATAGCCAGGGATACACTCTGGACAGGTCGCCAGTTCATCCCAGGGTCATGTATAGAGATAACAACCATGCATCCTCACACTCACATCTACTGGTAATTTAGAGTTCTCAATCAACCTAACATAAATGTTTTTGGACTGTGGGAGGAAACCGGAGTACCTGGAGAAAACCCACGCAAGCACGGGGAACAGTGCTAAACACTAAGCCACCTTGTTGCCCCTGCAGGAATTTAAAATTTAAATTAAAAAAAAAAAAAAAAAAAAAAGACGAGCCTTCCTGCTAACATTCAAGAAAGCCCTCTTCTTGTGGTTCTGGCATTGTCCTGAAATAATTAAAAGCTTTTGGAGTTATACTGGGTGTAAGGGTACTCTATAGGTACCAGAGAATGAAGTCAAATGACAGAAATTAGCTCAATATGGTTATTTTCAATCTATCCAGAGTCAGCAGCGCCTCTGCTATCTGAACTTCATCTGTCTTGTCTACTCTGGTTTTGTTGTACTTGGTTCTTTATTCTCCGGCTCCCAAAGACCAGATAAATGAAGATGTAGTGTGTCCCCACAATCTTCCAGAGAAGTTGTATAAAAATGTTATTTGGTGTGCCCTCAGTGGCACCCCAGTAGAATTTTAACTATGTTATCAGTTCAGATAACAAACTGAAGGTTCAGCACCATTCATCCCACTCCATTCATCTTACTAGTTTACATTTAGTCCCTTGTCCCATTAGTTTCACTTTGTCTATATTCATTTCAGGTGTATGATGATATCACTGCCAAGGAATGCCCTCTGCAGAGGACGGGACACAATAAAGTAAATTACTTTCCAGTTCATGAGCACAAGAAGTGTTTTAAATGATCATTACCTCTTAGCACTGTATCATGTGGTAGAGACATAAAATACGCCAAAACGACATACTTGAACAATAGAAGCTTTTCTCTTTATTGTCTTGGTCATCAGGATGCTTAGTTACTCTCAAAATAATGGCAGTGACAAAATTGCTTTTTATGCTGACATTGGTTTACCTTTTTATGAGCTCAAAATGGACTTAAAATGAACCCAGTTTTCAGACCATCTTGCTGTAATTTTAACATTGACTGATTGTCATGTGAAAGTTTTTCAAAATGTAGACACACCAAGAACTTTTTTGGGGGGTCAAATGACTTTCTGCTCATATAAAGGGACTTTGAGGATTGCTCTGCTAAAGTCCAAATGCAAATCAACCAAAATTGAAGTCTGATTATTTTTCATTCTGTGGTACTTCATGTTTCATTAAAGTATTTTTTCATTGAAGCACTTCTTTTTATCGAATTCTTAGAAAATCTATTATTCATTGATAGACCACATTCTAAAGCTTTTACTGCCACCATGTCAGTCTTCAGCAGTTCCACATGAATGAGTAGGGACCATTAAATTAGCTTGCACACAAAAGTGATGGGATGAAAAGCAGAATCAGCACCATCACTTTAGTTTTTCTTGTGTTCAAAAATAAAAACAAAACACAGACACACAGAGAAAAAAAACAACAACAACACAGATTTCCAGTACCTTACATTCCACTACAATATTTTTATTCTTTCCTTACTGCAATGGCACTGAACGAAAGAAGCATCTACACTTTTATGTGACCATTCTTTGGATGTACTCCATATGTGACATGCTGAGGAGTTTTCATAAACAGTGTAAAACCAAACATTAAGGTGGCTATGCTGAAGACTAAACCAAAGTGGATGCATTAAGTGTTAAACTTGCAGTATTAAACAGTTTCAAATGGTTACTTTTATTAAGCCACTGAATTTAAGCTAAAGTTTAATTTACTGTATTAGGAAAAGTAAAACTTGTTTACAAAGAAAGATGGGACTTCTGGAAAGTAAATTTGTAAGAAATGAAGCACATGCTTCCTTCTAGTGGTGGTGAGTTCTTCTTTCTTTCTCTAAGGTTTGTGCAAAAATTAATTTTAATTTGGTTTAAGAAACTCTCTCATGAGGACAAATCAAATATTCAAATTGTGACAATAAATGCATGTGACCTTTACCCATCATTATTGACTGCCAAACATTAAAATACTACTAAAATATTTTTGGGACATTACTTCTCTATCTTGAAACTTTACTATTGAAAATACATTATAAGTTAAATCATAAAGGAATTCAACCAAAATTAGAATGGCAGAAGTTTATTTTTCCAGTGCGCTGAAGCTATTGATACTGATATTTTTGGCAGTATCTGTAAATATAAAAACAAACAATCAAACAAACAACAAAAAAAAACAAACAAAAAAACAATTGCATTAGTGTGCTTTGCATGATTGTCAGGAAAAATAAAAAACAAAAAAAAACCTCTAGTTAGTGGTACTGTCCCACTTAAATCAAGAGATATTTGGACATAAATATATATGCAATATATATTAATTGCTGACAATAAATTAGGACTGAGTGGAAAACTTCAAAAATCAATAGAAATGTTCAATTAAATTTTAAATCTTCAATCTTTATTATTATTAATATTACTTTTCATTTTAGACTGACAGCTATGGACAGCTGCTGACTTTTCATGTGTCTGGTTCTTAGAATTTCACAAAAATACTACATTGCTGATATGACAGTGGTGTGATTAAATATTAAACTGTTCATCTGGCTGTTTGAGCAGGACATAGTCATGGAGATAGACAGAACCACAAATCTATGCTGAGGGATTTCTCAGTGATATAATCTCATGTGCCAACACATTAAAATCTCAAGGAGAATATTTATTGATATAATGCCAAAATAACAAAAGAAATTACAAAAGCAGCTCAGACATTGTAATGTCATTTCTGTCCATGAATGATTAAAAACACAACTTGACGCTATGACACTCATTTTTGAGTGTTTTTGTTATTATGCAGCAAACATTGACTTACAGGCTGAGTGGGTTTTTTTTTCTTTTGTAACTGATGGCACACAATATCTGACATGTCAACAGTCTTGTCAAATCATTGAACATAAAACCGCATGAGCATGAATGAAGTAGAACATTGTAACAGTCAAAGTGCTGCACATTTATAATCAAGTATGTCAGCTGCAGCAGGGGCTGCAAAAGATGACATAGGCTGCTAACCTTATAGAGGCAAACAAAGGTTACTGAGTAACTATAAGACATAAGAGAGTTCAGGTATATCAGGAAACCCTGGACCCATCCAGGCTATACGCAGCCTCCTCTCTGGTGAGTGCAGGGATAGACTCTGGCTATTCCAGTTAGTTAACATAACAAAGCATGTGCAGGAAAAATGGATAGGTGGATGTTGTATAAAGTGAATGTTTACACAGACCTTGGTGTGAGTTAAGTGTTAAATCAGTGTTCTTGAAATTTTCCTTGAATACTATTGTAATGGTTTAAAATACCACTTAAAATTGATGAAGCTTGAGAATGAGCTGAGAGCATAAAAAAACTGTTCTCAGTAAAAAAACAAATTAAATAAACAGAATATCCTTGAATTTTCCATGATGAGCAAATAACAATAAAAATGTTTGTGCAATTACTTTTATCCCTTAATACATACATATGTCTATTCTTCTTTTTTGTCTTTTTTATCAAAAGAAGATATTAGCTCAGTCAATTTTTTTAAAGTTTTTGCAGTCTTAGTAGAGTTATTTTGTCAAAGTGAGACTTCTGATTATCTACATCTGTCAGTAAACATGGGGATATGCAGAATTTGTTTGAATATTCTCATGTAACTTGACAAGAAAATAATAACTGCATGTGGTATTCAGGATAAGCTTGCCACTGCAAACCAAACTGGATTCATGTTGTGTTATTTGTTAAACTTCCATTCCTATTAAAGAAAAACATAACACCCATGCTAATCATCTTTTGTCCTGTCTAGGAGACACAGTCACACAGTGGGATGGCTATATCAAAACAAAGATGACTTTGTCATCAAAGACTTGACATGACATTTATTAGTGAACAGTGTTTGTCTGGGTAAAAATTAATCAAAGCCAGAGACAGACGCAGCAGTTGTTCTCAGCAGATGTGATGGCTGGAGTTTAATGACTGTACAGTATGTGTTATTTACAGTTGGTGGACAAAATATCTGGAACCACGTACACTCTCAAGTAAAGAAGACAAAAGGCATTTTATTGTAATAAAGGAATTTATTTGGGCATGCTTCTGAATATTGAAGTTAGCTGCTGTGATTGATGCTTGTTTTCAAAACTATACTACCAGCATGACAGAGGAAAATTCTGGGATTTTATGAACTTTAGTCTTTATGATTGCATGCAAATTCAGCCAACATGAAAAGATGAAAGGAAAGGACATGAAGCGCACTGCTTCATGCGAAAGGTCTCCTGAATAGGCATGAACTATTATGAGAATATGACGGAGTGATAAACTTTGACAAAAATATCATGGTATCACAGCTGTTGTGGTTTGCGATTGCCAGTCTAAAATGTATTTATTAGCTGAGATTAAGACTAAACAAAACCGCTGTGATTTTAATGTTGGGGTGTACTGCGAGTGCTCTGGGGTTTAAGTAGACAGATGCATCCATTAAATTTTTACTGGTATTCTCTCTAACACATAAATGTCACAAAACACCAGAGAACCAGCAGACCGTTCATGAGTGCCTTGAGGTTTAACAGTTATCCACAGCAGCAAGAAGAAAATGAGTATAGACTTTGGATCACCTAAATAATAATAATCACGCAGAGTGTTAGCACTTCTCTGCTCATCACAGTTCAGTGATGAAATGTTAGTGGAAGCTCGTGGATGTTAGCTAATTAATTGCTATTTTATTCACTTTGATAACATCTGTCCATGCATCCATTACCTATATCCACTACTTCCAGCACTGTACACAACTAAAGTGATCCCTGCATTATCACAACTTTGTAAAGACAAGAAAAATTAAAAAAAAAAAAAAAAAAGGATGCATTAGTTTCTTAAGGAGCTCACTGCACATTGGGTTGGAGATACTTTCAAATAAGTACGTAAGGACTATGACTTAAAACTTCTAAACATGCAGTTTTCTAATCCCTAAGCAAGTATGTTGTGGTGTTTAACTATGACTTTTTTGTTTTTATTGTAGTGCTAACCCCCCCCCCTTTTTTTTTTTTTTTGCTTTAATTCTGAGCATTTGTGAATCAAACTAACTTTAAAAAGTGAGAAGTCAAGAGTGACAACAATTAGGAAAAATCAAAGAAACAAATGAAAAAGATGTGCTATACTTGTCTTGATGAACTAATATTGTCTCTTTTATTCTGAAGCAGCAATGCCTGGTAGATAGATATCATATCTATCATATATTTGTGTGTGTGTGTGTGTGTGCATGTAACAAGATGGCTGCCAACATGGTTGGTGAAAATAGCACAATATCATGATGGGATCTAAGACGGATCTAAGACGGCAGATTGCGGACGAGATCACATGTGTGATTGCATCACACCCAGGGCAGCCAAAAAGAACAAAGGAAATTAGTGTCGTTTTGGCTAAAGTGGAGTGCATATGTGTGTTTGTGTAGTTGGAGAGGAAGGAAAGCAAAACAAAGCTAGAATAATTTTTCATCACCAGCAAGTGCGCACTCTGGCCATCCTACTGGAAAACAGAGATGCCTGTTGCTTACTGTGGGCAGAAAACATCAACGTGAGCCAGAGATGTTTGACGAACGCATCACTGGGTAAACATTCTGTGGAAGCAATACACAAGCAATGATATGAGGTAACTACAGTAACAACAAGACCAACACAAGGAAAGAAACCTGGTACCTGGTAACAATGGCCATTAATAAAAGCCTCATACTTGTGGTGTCACTACCAAGTGGCATGTACTTGTCTTGGGAGAGAACAGTGCTTATCATGGCCTTCAGCTGCAGGTCAGTCAGAGAGCTCGGTCATTCCATCCTACGTGTCATAGTAGAGACAATGGGATAAAGGGATGCAGCAGTGTTTATGGACCGGTCTGAGGTGCTGTACATCTGCATAAAATCCTGCTGATTTTTACCGCTCAGAGCAATGGAAGACCAAAACAATATTTGTTTCCACACAGGTGTGGAAATGCAAAGCCTGCTGGGGTTTTGAGTTAGTCTCTTTGCCTATGTGCTCAGGCTGTTAGTTTTTGCAGTCTTTGTGTTAACACATAGCTTTGGTCCAACATACCTGTCTGCCAGGGATAGCTTGATACACATGGAAAGAACAAAAGACAAATAGTGTTTTTCAGTTCTTATGGTTAAGTTGTAGTGCTGTTTTCCTCTGCTGTTTTTATGTTTGTTTTCCTGTTTTATGGCCCTGCAATGGCCTGGTGGTTTGTCCAGGGTGTTGTCCAGCCTTTCAACTCTCTTTTGTGAATTAATGGATTTAGATAATGGTTGGATGATGGACATTTTTTGAAAGCTGCTTTACTTACAAAATAAAGGGAAAAAAATAAGCACTTTTTTTTTGTCATACCTCATTTAACTCTCTTTATTTGTTCTTAATGTTGACTCCTTTGTCTTGTTAGTCTCTGAGTTGCTGTCAGTGTGTTTGTGTGCATAACTAGTTCTTTGTCTGTTCTTTTTCTTGGTAGTCATGGCATTCTGTTGCTGTGCTCCTTGTAAAGCTTGCTGATTTTCTGCCAGATCCCGTCATGCTTTTGGTTATCCTGCAGGGTGCAGCATTTTCTGTTTGATAAGGGACATTTTGGGTCAACTCCACATCAATATTGACAAAAGGAGTGATAGCAGTGATAGCATATAACTTTTAAATACAAAATCATACAAAATTTCCACACACTTTTTTCTATTTGAACTTACGGCATTGCCTTTATGGTGACTCAAATGAAATGCAGATTGCTTCATTTTTAAAGACAACATCCTTGACTGTCATGAAAAAAAATAATAATAGTAAAACCAGATCATTATCTCAAAAAGATTGATTGTTGCAAGAACCGCCACACTTATCACAATGAACAGTATCAAACCCTTTGAATCATTTCTACTAAGAGTAGGTGTGTGGTTTACCTTGTCAAATGGACCCTCTTGTCACACTGTGTAAACTCAGTTCTTAAACCTAAAACATTTATTTACTTTATTTTAGGCAAGGGTAATGAAAAAAAATGATCAACATCCTCAAATTTTGAATTCCAGCGGAAAAAGAAATAATCAGCACACTTAAACTACTGGCATTAGTTAGTTTGTACATACAAACTAACTAACTAGTTTGTATATACAAACTAACTAGATTGGTAAAATGTCACATAAACTAGGTAATACAGGGCATTGCCTCCCTGCCTTTTTTCCTTGAAGTCTCCATTCCTGTATCTAAAAACAGCTTTGCTTCCCTCCCAGTGCTGAGTCCGTGTGGACATGAACAGCCCTTGCATGTTTGAAGGTGAACAAGCTCGTCATCAGAACTGGGGTATTCAATGTTTCTAAAGCTGGAAATTTAGAGAGCCAACACTCATGATTCCTTTGATAAGTATGCATTAGCATCATAGCACTTAACCATTTATCACCCCTTTTGACAGTTTATTTCATCTGCTCAACCTCACCATTGACAGATGCTCAAACCACTCAGAACTGCTGTATTACTGGCACTAATGCTTAGATAAATTTATCTTGTGCAAGTAAACATTGTAACTCAGCTCTTTCCTCTTTGACAAATCTTTTCAAAGAAATGCCACACTAAATGACACTTTACTGTGAAAACAGCACAAATAGTCCCGAAGCCTAAAACATTAGCTGCACCTTACTTCCAGATCTCTTGCTTTGTAGTTGAGTCAACTCTCTAAAATATTACTCTCTATGCTTATGTAATATCTCTTACAGTTTCTCTAAATATCACTCTTCAGTAGTAAGCCTATGAGTACAAGTGGAGAATAAATAGGTAATCATTGTTTAAGGTATGTAAGTAAGGAAGTCATTCATGTGTAAAATAGTCTGTTTGGTATAATTGTAGTAGTATGACATGTCTTTTATTATTTAGCGTATACAATACCAGTTAACTTCAATTATTCTGTTGAATTAATTTTGTGGTTCTTTCTGAAGTACCGTATATACTCGCTCATAAGTCGAGATTTTTTTCCCAGAAAATCGGTCCCAAAAAATGCATTCGACTTATGAGCGGGTCAGTCTAAGACATTAATTTTTTCCGGTGTTTAAAGTCGGCCGAAGTATGTTAATACATCGACAATTTAACTTCTCTAGTGGTTAATAGCAACAAACAACTTTGATAATCAATAAAAAAAAAATGTTGTTTTTGTTTTCTTACCTTTGTGTTTTTAAAGCAATTAGCCGACAATCTACGCGCTAATTATCCGACACTATAATTATATAAGGTATTCTTTTACAATTAGTCCCAGTGAACTTGTGATAAATTGTACCCGAATATTGTGTCTCAATCACTGGTTTTTAAAATACGTAAACTTGCCATGGTCGGTCATAAAATACAAAAGGAATAGCTTTAGTTACGTTTATTAAGAGAACCAGAAAAACAAATTTGTGCACTCACAGATATTTAAAACTGGACAAACAATAACATACAAAAATTGATGGTGTACCGAGACACAGTATTGATCAATTGATACACTTATGACAGCAGATGACAGGAACTGTGTTTATTCGTTAACACATTAGATATAAATCTGCTTCACATGCTACTTCCTGTATAAACATACAATTAGCAGACAACGGTACAGAATGACTTGTCAAGATGATAATTAGCCCGATAATTGCATAGTTTCACAATCACCATCGCAGAAAATATGTTTCGTTGAATCTGGTTTAGTTCACTGAATTAACACAAGTTGATATCTCTTTATGTCCAAAAAATCACACTCGACTTATGAGCGGGTCAAGGCAAAAAACATGATTTTGAACCCCAAAAAACCCCTCTCGACTTATGAGCGGGTCAACCTATGAGCGAGTATATATGGTAAATCAGTCTCATTCCTCTGAAAGTGCAAGATGAAACAATAGTCCCTTTGGGCAAATTGGGCCATTACCAGTTACCAAACTTCTTTTCAAGTCATTTGGAAGAAAAAAGGCAGATATATAGAAATAAGAAATTTAACCCCAACTGTCGAATATGACACAAATGCAGTTCAACTTTGATGATGTGAATGTGTGTTGCCTTTTAAAACAAAAGCGCACTCTAAAGGTTATAGCTAGTGCACAGACCTTATTTCATTTTATTTTTATTTTTTTCTGTTTCCTCTGTTTTTTTTTCAAACTGAAAGGCAAATTTGCTTTCATCTTATTAAACAGGAACAAATCACCACAGGACCAGCACGTCAACAGTATAAAAGTGCACTGTTCAACATTTCTCTTTGGGTTAGTGGTTTATCTGTCTTATTCTTTAGCAAGACAATTGACAGCAGTGCACTAAATCAAATTGAGGCTCCTTGTTCTCTCTCTAGTGATTCTGATTCCTTTCACACAACCTGTGGAAAATTAAGTTTACAAAATCGTTCCAAATCATTTTTTCACTTTTGCTACTTAGTGCTTAGCACTTCGTTGACTTCTGAGAATAGCTAACAGAGCATAGTCACTGAAATTTTAAAGAGAATGTGTTTTGTTCTGTTAATTCTATAAATACAGTGCTTTGACTGTTTGTGGGTTCCTCTGGAAGGGTCTGAAGCTAAAGAGCTAAATGTTGTGGCTATTTCTGATGTGCCCACTGAAATGCAATTTGAGATGGTGGGTCCTAACACAAGTGTTTGCTCTGCAGCTCCTCTGGTTGGAGCAGCTGAAGGAGTTGGGAGCCATGGTGGATCATGCTGAGCAAACAATGATCCTAATGGACCGCCGCTAGTATAAGAATGTTAGGACAGATTTGATAGAAATCATTTATATTTACATACATATATATCACAAGTTTAATGTGTTTATTTCAACACAGACATACCAACAACAGCAAAGCCTGATCGTATGGTTTGAGACAAAGAAACCATCAAAATGATTCAAAATGCCCAGCAGGCTTTGTAGGGTTTATTGTTTTACAACTAGGTGTGAAAATGATCTCACTGGCCTTTTAAGGGGCATGGACCCCAAACCTAGCAGGGATCCCTGCTGATGTTCAGTAGCTCATCCCCAGTTATAAAGACCGGCTACGCTCTTTCACTCTTGCTCATCGACTCCATCACCATTATCTCTCTCCCTCACTGGCTCCAGAAGGACCTCTACTCTCCTGACCCTGTAAGTTGTAAAGCTTGCAGCTCCTACTTTAGTGTGAAAAGCTACTTGCCAAAAGCTTTCCACCTCCATTAGCGTTTCTCAAGGATCCCTCTGGTTACCAGGGAAAGGCAACAGTCTGTCTGGCCGCAGCGCTGCTTCCGAGTGACCCACAAATGTTCTGAGAACCAGGTGAGTGGAACAAGGAAAGCGTAAGTACCCCAATGGTGTGAACGCCTTTTGACCAGCCCGGAGACAATGCTAACAATCCACCCAAATCAAGAGGAATTCTGGCCTGACTATGACAAAACCTTCACTCCACTGTTCACAAAGCAATACACATAAGAGGTTAGTGTTGTATCAGGGCAGAGGGAATGCAGTTCATGTATTTAACTAGTGTGTTACACAGGTTGTGAGCCAGACCACTGATCCAACCAAACTGTGTTTATTTCGTGTTTCTTCATTGTTAGTTTAGCTGGATCTTGTTGATGCATTTCCTCAAAGTAGCAATTGAAGCACATTCTCATTTCCTAGTTGAATGACCAGAGCACACATGTGAAGTTGGTTTCCCATTGCTGCGTCTCGGCATGGGAAACACCAGAGCACCTTGGTTTTCTGGTGGTTAGAAGTCATTTTAGTTTTTTACTTTTTATTCTCTTTTTTTTCCTATTTCTGCCTTTCCTTCTATCAGCCCCCCACCCCCTCGCACCCCCAACCACACACGCACACACAAACAAACACACACACACACACACACATCCCACCCCCACGCACACACACATACACACACACATACACACTTCTCTTTTTTGTTGGCTTCTGAAGCAACACAGCTGTGCCCCCCAAGAAGGTAAACAGGGTTCAAAACTGTTCTTCTATGGCTAAAAGTATAAAAATGGAGTAGGATAGGTTCTCCAATACACTGATTACTCTATTATTTATCATCTCTGATTCAACCCTGTTTATTCCAGTTGACTTACCCACACATATATTGTCAGTGTTAACACATTTATTTAATGTAAACATCAGTGGAATTACATAAATTTCTCCTCTGTTAAAGAGATTGAAAATGCATATTTTTTGACATTTAAGCCATCCAGCATATTTCCAGTTATATTGTGGAAGAAAACAAATTTTGTTTACAGTGATAAAGCAATAAGTACACATCCATATGAAAATGTTTTAAAGGTTCCACTTCAAATTCAGTTTCAGAAACTCTTCTATATCACTTCAGACAATTTACATGCAGTATCAACCTTCAGCAAATAAGATGGGAAGAAAAAAAAAGAAGTGAAATCAACCAAAACACTTCTGGATTAGAAGGACCGTGGACCCCACTAGAACTTGCCAATAAGAGCAATGCCTCATTTTTTTTTCTATTAAATTATTAAAAGTGACCTAAAACATTTATACTGAAGCCATGAGCTCTGAAAAGTACTTCACAGATGCTAGAAAATGAAAAGATATCGCTGTACTACTCTGAGGCTTGTACACACTCTATATTACAAAATATTCACTATTATATCGCTGTACTTCATGCTCAAACCCACTGTAAGGATCTATCCAAAGTCAGAGGTGGTCATTTGTCAATAGAAATAGTTAAGATGAAGAAGAATATATATATATATTTGAGCATGAAGTACAGCGATATAATAGTGAATATTCTGTAATATAGTGTACAAGCCTCAGAGTAGTACAGCGATATCTTTTCATTTTCTAGCATCTGT
>JAOWBL010023067.1:0-32875 GCA_028564865.1 Zenarchopterus dispar
ATATATTCATAAATAATTTCAACCCTACTAGTGATAAGTACAAATTTATGATAATTATTATCCTTCCCAGCAAAAACAGATAAAGATCAGTGTGAGAGTCACAAGTGTGGGGTGTTGGATTGGTGCTGATTGGCTATGTTGTGGGCTGGAGATTATATTCAGCTGTCTCATGCCCTCCTCAAGTTTGAGCCATCGCTTCTGTTTCATTGGCACCACTGCAACACATGGAAACAGTGCATTGAAAAATGCTCTCAAGCATTGGTGAAGTCATTTTTGGCTTCATTATGCTTCCTTTTAACTACTAATGTGATTCCTGCCAGTCTCAGCTCTGCTTTGATTATTATTTGCTTGCATCTTAATGTAAAATAATAAACAGCAAGGAGGTCATTAGAAGATCTTTAGGAGCCTGTTAACATGCTGGCACTGTTTTACACTGTCGCAGTCCTCATGTCTTTCACTCTTAGTGTACATTTTCATTATATTATATTGGCACTTTGGGTGTTAAAATAAGCAGAGGTGTTTACAATAATCATTTGCAAGACTGGTAGATGGATGGGAAACAAAGAATCACTCTCAACAAATGGAGACTCTCGCCTGCAGCTGGCTTCACGAGGGCTCTGTGTTTGAAAAGGAGGATAGTTTTTCTTTTGTTTTCACTGTGAGTGCTCTACGCTGAAGTAAAGCTCGGCAGGCAGTTCGTCTGCGCTGTCGCACTGTCAGCCCACACACCCGAGCTCGATCTTCTCTCACAGACAGTCCATCCCTGTATACACCCCAACAATAAAAACAGTTACAGCGTTTTCCCGAGTGTGGAACACAACAGCTGGTCCTTGAGCTGCCACGGGCCGCTGTCTCACTCCCCACGGTGACAGCGGGGCCACCGGAGCATCTGATTTACAGGGCGCCCCTCCGTAAATGAATTAGTGAATGTGCAGTGGCCTGCAGCTTTGTAATCATAGGGAGGTCCTCCCACTGGAGATGTATCAGTATGAGTCACACTCTCCTCCTGCTGAAGAGAGCTGTTGAGATCTGACGCCAGACTTGATGTCGGTGCATGGAGACACACAAAACACCCAAAAGAGCTGAGTAGACACAAAAAGGCTGACAGTTTTTTAGTTGGAGGAGGATGTGTGGCACTGAGAGGAAGGAGGGAGTCCTTTACTTCAGAACATCTTTTGACTATCATTGTCAGATAGATGGATTGCTGGACTGCAAAAAAGATTTCACATAAATAGCATTGTTGGCAAAAACAAAACATCCACTCCCTCTCCTTTGAGGAAAACAGGAAGAATAGACAAGGGGAAAAAAAACTACATACAAAAGCTTTACAGGAGGACCAGACAAGACATGAGGTGCAAGAGATATCATCAGTGCTTGGAGTCCTTCCTTGACAGGATGAAATGGTGAAACATGACAGTTTCGCATCTTGAAATGACATGCTGCACCTGAGGGGAAGCCGTCCGTCAGTGCTCAGGCGAGATCAACTCTGACCTCTGGCTCTGTTGTGGACGGACTGTTTCTGCAGAGGGAGGGTGTGTCTGACACATTAATCCCACGCTCGAGCGGCAACAACTGCATATAGTGCTGAGAGGGGACTCTGCAACACGCATGATGTTTGACATTCCAGTTAATGGTGCGATGCAGGGACTTCCCACAACTGCTCAGAAGGATGGCTGTGAATCCCTGCAGGGAGTGTGGCATGATGGATAGACAGTGAAGGTCTTTCTAGGTGCTTCTGCAGGACTTATCTTTTCAATGTGTTTTGTAGAAATTTAACTTTTAAACCATATAAAATTGGTAAAGTCACTAAGGGACAGACATTTCTAAACCTCTACCTAAATTATTACAACCTTGGTTTAAGACTTTAGCATTCAAACTCAATCACTTCTACTAAGCAGAATTAGGAAGTCAGATATTAATACAATTTGTGAGATTAGACTGTCAAGGAGGACTGGTTAAGGGTACACATCTCACATTAATGCACCATATGAAAATACCTGCTGCAAGATTAAAATGCATATCCACTGGATAAAGGTTTTACCAAATTATGGTACTAACCATCAAAATATATAATAAATAAATAAAAGTGAGTCAACTTCCAATGACCCCATGTACCAATGCCCAATTTTACATTAGTAAGGAGAAAGCTACGGTCTGTTACAAAAAAAAAAAACTGGTTTGGTTTCCAGGGTTCCCATTCATGACTACTGTACAGGAGCCAATTCTTACTAAATATCAAACTTACTGTAAAAATATTATTACACAACAAATGCATGAATACCTGGAGCGTCCTTTTATGAGTGAAACTGGCTTTCTAGCGTATGGTGTCCAGCACCTGTCATCATTTTAACTTCTTCAGGGACTTTGCCTTCAGAGCTATTAATAAAGACCTAAAACATATTTATTTTGAACATAATTGTATGAACAGATTGTGATGATTGCCTCGTGTTTGGCAAGTAAGGATCCGGGGATGAAGGTGTCTTGGCCAGAGCAGTCGGTAACCTCCACGGCCATCTGGCTACTAGTTCTGGACACCTGCTAGCTCCTTCTCCAACAGAGCTACTTTCAGCTCAGACCCCCACCAAGCCTAACAAGAAGAGTCCACGAGGGTGACTGTTGGAGGTCGACTAGCTGGACTAGAAGGCAGCTGCAGCTAGCTGCGTCTGGCGAGTGACCAGATAGCTGCAACATGTTCCAACATTTCAGTTTTGTTCATCCTGACCTCTCGCCCTCATTTTTGGACCAAACAGAGGTTGGTACAGAATCAGCCTAGACAAGATTCCATTTACCAGAGTATCAAAAATTAAACTGGTCTTCAAAAACTGATGTGTGACGTCACAGAAGGGCTTGTACAGTCCTCTGTTTACCATCTCTGGTGCTGATGCCTAGATGGTGAGAGTGTAACCACCTCACTTTCACATCTTCCATTCACAGATTTGGTTTAGCTCACTTAACTTTCTAATATTTTATTCCAAGTAACCAGCTCTACCCCTTTATCAACTGTTTAAGTGTCAGAGAAGCTGTGTAATTACACAGTATAGAGATAAACAAGACAATAATCCAAAGGACAAGTCTTAAAGATGTTTTTGGCAATGTTTTTTATTATGTTTGCTTTTTTCTGTATTATTCCTAAACACAATATTGCTAAATCTTTTGTTATAGTTTAACCACCATGCAGAAGGGGTCAAACTAAATAATTAGACATTTGCTCCACATCTGCTCTCATTACATTATCACTATATCCACTTTGACTTTCAGCCCCATTAAACTTATTTAGTCCTGTTGTTTGCTTGTTTCTCTGTTGAGGAAGTTTCCTTTAAAGAAAAAAAAGAAGCAAACTAATTCAGGACTGCAGGAGGAAATGGCTTGTATTTGTCTTACAGGACAAATAATCTTACTGCCACACTCCAAAAACTCATTTCTAAGAAATCAAAAACTCCTTGTTTCAAGAAAATGAGCAGACTGTTTCAGACTATTTTGCTAGTTTGAGGAATTTTTGTCTTACCCCACAAAGATTTTTCCTTAAAATAAGACAATTTTGACTAGATTAAGAAATGTTAAGGTTTATTTCTAGAGGGGCTGTTTTTGCAGTGTATGTATCCCAATCTCCTCACCTTTTGTGCCCTGTAAATGTTGCACAGGTCTGGCTGTCAGCAGCTCCACAGCTGAGGCTTGGGTGAAGCGTAGATAGTGACTGTTGTTGCTCCAACACTCCAAAACTGGGTCAGCACCACAGAAGATGAGTCGGAGCCACATTCTTCTCAAGCTTTGAAAGCTCACCTGCCAGATTTTATAATTTCTTACCCCCTGCGCCTTTTTTGTGATTATTTATTTAGGTTTCTTATTGAATTGAATGCTGTTTTATTTATCCCCAAAGGAAAATCATGTTGTTGTATAAAATTAGAAGAAAAGAAGAGCGTCAAGGGTTGAGGTGGAGAGGCTGTTTAAGAACCGTTTGAAGTGTCACAGAGAGAGGGAGATCACCAGGAGAAAATCAGGGCATAGTGTTTGTTGTTTGTTGACAACAAATGAGCTGATGATGTCACATGCAGCAGCACCAGGTAACACAAGTGAACACTCTCAGTAGACAACTTGAACTCAAACTCAAAGCCAACAATGCTGTATCCAGGGTGCAGAAAACACCTCGGATACAGCAACTACGTCTTGGCAAATGGTGGTAAATAACAACGAAACTTTATGCAGAAAAAAACAAGTTCAACACAGTCACAGTCAAGCGATCAAGTGCAGTCCAACTGCTTTCCAATTCAATCCAACTTGTTTCAAAGAGTCAGTTTCAAAATGTAAACAGTGCCAATTCATTTAAAAAAAAAAACTCAACCAAGTGCACGACTCTCCAATATCACCTCATCCCAAGCAAGCATGAGGTGACAGTGAAATGTTGTCAAAGTGTCTGAAAGAATTCAAAGGAATTACTAAGATGAACTCCTTTCTGCTTTCCCTTTCACCCGTCTTTCTGTGCTGGCATCTTCTCTTTAACCTGTCTACATCTGAGGTGTTGGGGCTTATTCTAGATGTTACTTGGGCTTTGGAAATGTCAGACTCTCCCATTTGCTTAGCAACTTTCTTGTTGTCATGGTAATTCATCATAACAGGCATTGGGAAGTGCCAGAAATAACAAGAAAAATTCTTTAAACAGCTCAGCATCCAAACCAGTGCAAAAAAAAAAAAAAAAAAAAAAAAAAAAAATCAATGTTTTAAAGCAGAACAAATTAACTTTTGTCATTTTTGGCTCAATGGATTAAGTTGCTTTTTCAAAGCTGTCCAAGATTACTCATTTGCTCTCCTACTCAGCCACTATCTCATTTTCTCTCCTGTCATTACTTTCTCAAGTCTCATAATCGCCTCTACCATGATGTTTGCTTCCCTGTGACACGGCGCTGTTGACGTGTCACACAGCCCTGAACACATCACGACACTGTTGCATAATACGACGGGGACGGGAGTCAAAAGTTTCTTTGGCTGGTTTTTGCAGATAGTAGGGACACGACTAACAGCAAGATGACACTTACTGCAAGTAAAAAAAATCTTTCAAAATATGCAAATTATACAAGATCCCACCTGTGTGGTGCTATTTTACAGCTATTATTATATATGATTATTCCAGTTATTTTTAGTGAGACTGTATTTCTTCTCATTGTATGTTATTTAAAAAAAAAGCCATGAATTGTTGCTTTAGACATTAGTGAACAGTTTAAAATGCTCGTGTAGCCTTTCTGTCCCTCACAGCTCCCGACCTTATACTAAACACTTGATCTTCGATTTGAAACCTGAGCTCCTCGTATTGCTCCACGGTTCTGCGAACTTAGACATTGGGAGCTTCATAAAAAGCAGCCTTTATTGGCTTTTATCAACTCCACTTGTTTCCACGGGGACGTGGTTAGGATCCATTTGGAGTCCTACAAGTGCATTACTGTCACGGCTGTGACCTAACCTCCTTGTCTGTAATCAGGTTACACAGCATTCAACCTGAATGACCTGCCAGCTTCCTGAAGTCTGCACATGCAAATGCACATGCACATACACATACACATACACATGCACATCCACATACACATACATGTTTTCACTAAAGAAAAACATGGTTTCCTTGAGCACCACGTCCAGCTCGGAGGATGTGTTCCTCTTAATAGCTGGCTGCAGTCGTTTCATTAGTTGTAGAATGTTTTCTAGAGGTTTCTAGGAGTGAGCTGCTTCTCAGGTGACCTTCCTTGTACACAAGCATGCATGAGCAGGCGCTCTGTTGCAGAGATAAAGTGCCTTCCAGAACGGGATGTCAGCTGCTGCCATAATGCTGGATTGAGGTAAAATATTGTTGTATAACTCTACGCATGTGTCTGTCCTCAAAATGAGTTTCTTTCCGCCTCCCCAGCATTTTTAAAAACACTCACCCAGTTTAACAATCACATTTTCCTTTGGATTTTATAATAAAGAGTTGAGTATTGACTAAAACAAACAACTGGAAGCAGCATAGTTGAATAAATACCACACGGTGATAATCTTCAGTCAGTTCATAGTTACAAAAATACCCCATTAAGTCAACTTGAAGTTTTACAACGGTACAAAAACATTAAATCTGCGTATCTTTCTCAAGATAGATGGAAAAGAAAGATGTGTCGACTTTCAGACTCTACATTTTCCTTTTCCATAAATCCCAAATGGACGCTGTTGGAAATAATCAGTAAACCTTGTACAAAAAAACATTTTTCTTGGTTTTCAACAATGAGCCTTAAAATGTCAGTTAAGGTCTTTTCATGGAGGTAACAGAAAGACACAAAGCATGGGAAATGTTGTCCTTTGTTGAAATTTTGTCCCTAGCAATATAAAACTATGTTACTTGCATACTGAATAAATAAAAAGGGAACCCAGCACAGCTCATCTGCTGCACACACTAACAGATTATGAGTGTCAATTTCACAGAAACAAACATCCAAGAACACCAGAAAGACTGAGACAAGCTGAGTCTTCACCATCCTGCATGTTTTTGCTCAAACATCTTTAAAGAATATGAAATGGTTTTGGTTGCTGTCATCTACTGGTCGGTGAAGTAAAGAGGGTCTCATAAAATCATTAATAGTTTTTATTCAATGAAATGTATAAATAGATTTTACATCCCAAATGCAGAGTTTGTAAAACGTTACCCCATCTTTCCTGGAATGTTTGTTCCTAAGAGAATCTTTGGACAGACTGGGTTAACTTCAAAAAAATCTCCTTGACTGGCAAGATGTGGTGTTTGGTGTGGAGAAGTGTGTGTTTCAGTGTTGAGAAACACCAAATTTCCGCATCAAAACACAACTTTAATGACTGTCAGATTCCTTCAACATTTACACATAAAGCCTAAAATTTAGTTCAAATTCTTAAGCAGTGAACAACTGCATTTCATTATTGTTAACTGCTTTGTACATTTTTGTGCTCTATATGATCTTGATCATTAAATTCAGTGAAAACGAAAGGGGTCTCCATCAGTACAGAATATCTTTAATAAGTTTAGTCAGGAAACATTTACCCTTTTTAAGGCAGTAAATAAACTACTAACAATTTTCAAATTTTAACTTCAAAGGGTTATTGTAGAATATTAAAGGTCCTTTTGTACTTTTTAACTGTTTTTTAAGTGTTCATTTCCCCTGTAAAGGGTTAAGGGTTGGACTTATCCTGAAATACTTTCTCCTGTGTGAAGGCTCTTCTGACAGTGAGAGCTTCATGATCAAAAGCATCAGGTACACCACTCCAGAAGAAACCAACGGGACTTCATATGGTCTAAACGTCTGCCTTCATCACTGACATCACAGCAAGCTCAAGTCATTTCTGCTCATTTCAGCAATAACATTAGCAGAAAAATACAGGGGATGTCAATCATGCAATGAGTGTCAGGCTTTCCAAAAACCTTCACTTTTATAATGTTAAATTTTGATACGGACTACTGAAAATGAGAAGCGCACCATGGACAACTTTTTAATCAAATGTATTTCTGTTGTGAGTGACAGCTGACTGAGCAGACAGAGCGACAGAGTTAAGAAATCCTTGTTGTTGGCCTGGTCCCAACCAGAATATCTGCACACAGTAAATGTCCACGGTAACCTATCTGCCCCTGCTTTCGTGCAACTGACTCAAATTCAGCCAGGATAACTGACATACCCTGACTTAATCCCTTTATCTTGGTTTTGTGCAACAGTCCTCTGGGCTGTTTTTATGTTTTTTTTAAGGCTTCCCATAGACAAAAATGACCATTTTCACTAAATTCTAAACTTTCTGGGACTCAGTTTCCTACTTTTCAGGTTGTAAATGTACAGCTCTAAGTGGATGAAAGGGTAATAAACTTGGAGTACACTTATTGTGTTTGTGGCTGGCAGTCTGTCTTTGCTTTGTCCTGTCTCCCTGTGTGTGTGTGTGTGTGTGTGTGTGAGACTCCTATTCCAAGTTGGCTCCAATCGTCCTCCTGGCGACTGCACACCTGCCTCTCATCCTCATCGGCCAGCAGTCTATGATCACAGACTTTCCTACCACTCTTTGCCAGATTCTTAGGCTTTGTGACGTCGACCTCCTATCAGTCACAGTCAGGCCAAATAGACTCTGAACTGCTCTCGTGTTTGACTCTAAGATGCATTTTTTGATCTCCTGTTAGATCCCTTTTGTGTCTGACCAGAGAGGATCCTCCTGCTGAGAAGCCCACAATGTACAGACACACAACTGGTCCTCTCCAAGAATAATGTTTAGGAAAATCTCCCAGAACTCTTGATGACCCCCAAACCCTAGATTCTTGAAAAACAGTTTGTCAAAGTAAATTCTACTTTTTTTAAATGACCATTTTCTTCCATTTAGCTTCATTAGTTGATAAAACCCCAACTATCTATCAAAGTTCTGTTCTGTACTGAAGTGATCTCATAGGTCTGTGAAGAAAGGTTAATTTGAACAAATTCTCATCAAACCACCAGTTTTAACTGTTTACCATGTTACCCAATATCTCCTTTTTTATCTACAATCTTCTTTGATGTGGGATCAGCTCTGTAACATCAAGGTCATATTCATCTGGTACTCCATGTTTACAACAGCATTAGTGGTGATTTTAAAAGTGGACGTTTACGACTTTGTTTTCCTTTCTGAAGTTGACGCAGGTTTCTAGGGTCTTGATGCGATGTCTGCAGTGTTTTGGTCAAAATGCTGAAAGGGCACAACATTAACAGGATTTCAGATTTTTGGTCACAGTAGTCAGTTTTCAGAGGTGGAGTCGAACACTCAGACACCCTCCTCTTCTGCAGGTTGCATTTCTCTGAAATCGCTTTTATAGCTCTGCACATGCCTATTTCTGTAGTTCAGTCGTTCTTATACCCGACATTACCCATAATTCACCTGTGTAATATACAATATTACAAAAATAGCATAAATTTCAATAAATGTAATACAAAATATCAAATACAAAGTGCAAATATATTATAATAAACTTTCTAACTACAATTTAGTCAAATTGGCTCTTACACATCCTTCGTACTGAAACTGTCCCAAACACAAAGAGCAGGTTACGTTATCCTGGAGCCTTTGAGTCTTAAGTTTATCAAAACGTCATGGTCCCAAGCCCAGAAGTTTATTTCTGTTATTGCCTGAACAAAAGGTCCAGATATCCAGTTCTCCAGCCTCTCCCAGGGGAATACTGATGCACTTCTTAAGCCAGCTGGGAGAAATAACCTCCCTCAGGCCCTGTGCCCACTTGAACATGGCCAAAATACGTCCCCAGGGAAGCAATCAGGAGACATCCTGAACAGATGCCTGAACCTCCTCAACTGGCTCACCTCCATATGGAGAAACAGCAACCCTCGTGAATGATGGAACTTCTCACCCGTCTCTTAGGGAGAGTCCAGTCACACTAGCGAGGAAACTCATGTCACCCTATTGTATCCAGTTTCGTTCTTTTGTTTCCTACCCACTGTTAGTGACCGTGGGTGAGGACGGGAATATGGATCGACCCATGAACAGAAAGGCTTTTGGCCTTTTGGCTCAGCTCACTCTTCACCACAGCAATCCAGGACAGCATTTCCAATTAAATTTCTCCCTCATTCATGAACAAGACCCAGAGATACTTCAACTCCTCCACCCGAGACAGTACTTCACTCCTGACCCATTTCTCCATTTTTCTACCTGAGGACCATGGTGCCAGGTTTGGAGGTGCTGATTCTCGTTACCCCTGTTTCAAACTCATCTATGAACTGCTCTGGTTAAAGCTGAAGATCCCTGCTAAGATGACAAGAACCACATCATCTGCAGAAAACAAAGATACAACCAAATAGCCTTCCCTCGTGGTTTGGATGCCTCTAGAAATCCTCTCCATAAAAAAAAAGAAAGAACAAAATTGGTGATGAAAAGCAGCCCAAATGAAGAGGTGCACAGAGCTGATCCAGCGTTTCATGCTCTGGATGGAACCCACACCCTTCTACCTGAATCTGTTTTCAACCATAAACTTGATTTTCTTCTCCAGAAACTTGAGGAACTCTGGGTGGACTTCATACCTCCAGAACCCTGCGAGGCAGCCTCTGAGTCTATAGATTCAGCTTCCAGTGTGGAAGACGTGTTGCTCCCCATCTGCTTTTATTCTTGTACAATATCCAGTGAGCGAAATCACCACTTTAAATGCTGTTCAGGTTCTGACAGATGACAGAAAGCCTATAGAGTGACTCTGACATGCATGTCTCACACATGAAATGCCACCCAAAACAAATATGCTCCTATACAATACAACCAAGCCGTCCACATGTAACATATTCATGTATCCTCATGTCTGACTATAATAACTGGATGTTGGCTTGCAACATTATGGTTACCTTTTGGCTGATTTGGATGCTGAGAGCTAAATTCAGGCTCTTCTGTATATGAACTGCCAATAACCCACTGTGGATATTCTGAAATGGCAAACCACGAAGGCTGAAAAAGCACAAACTGTACAAGATTAAACATAATAATATATGTGTCTCAGCTGTAAGACAATATTGCATCATGATCTCCGACTCGCTCAATTACAAGGTACATTACTTCAGGACTCACTGGTGGGTGAAGGAGGTTTATGAGGTCTGGCGTGGATATTTCAGGGTGTGTGTTTTTGTGCGTAAGCTTGGTTCAGTTCAGAGAATATGAAGACGGAAGAAAAAAAGAGAGTTTTAACAAAGTCTGATGTCAAGCCACTCCATCATCTTTAACCCTCACCCACCTCCATCTCGTGAAAGTGCATGTGTGCACGTTTGTCTTTGTCTTGACCTCAGTTTCTGGCAGCAGTCACCAGATGTCACCAGACATTTGTGTCATCACCATGAAGATGTTCATTTTCAGTCAGTCAGCTCCTGTGTGAATCAGCTGACAGCTCATCTGATCCCCACCTAGCTAACGTTCATAACAATAATTCAACCTTTTCTCATGAAAATGCTGTATTTAACAGGTTGCAATGGTTGCGCCACGTCCGAGAATAATATTTTATGAACGATTTGTAGGAAGAAGAATGGAAAACACACACTGATACCCGATCACCAGCTGATGAAAGACCAGGAATAGAAAAGCAACTCTCTCCTGCACCCTGCTGGTCGACAGAGGTACTTCCATCATCATTTATCATCTACAATGACATCTGACATTATACACTACCTAATAAATTTGAAAAAAAAAAGGTATTTCTGACAGTGAAACAAAATATGAGCAAAAAAAAGAGAGAAGGCATTTTATAGAAGATGAAGCAAAAAGCAATATTTTACAAAACATGACAACATAAAAATGGAGACAGAAAACTAATGATTTTGTGAAAACTTTCAAAGCTCTCCCGACCTGTCCCGTTTCCTAAAACATCTTACCTTTTTTATCTTTACAATTGGTGTACCTTGAGAATTACTGTCGTCTAGTTTCCAAGTAACTGTACTGATTAATAAAGAGGTTCTGTTAGTAAAAATATAAAAATACTGTAATTAATATTTTACTTTTTACACATTGAAAAAAGATGGAAAATTTCAAAGTCTTAACGAAATGTCTGACGTGCTTTGACCAACCAACCGCAGAGACGCCGTACGAAAGCTCACTTTTCACCCGTTAATTTACACCAGGAGCTGGGTATTTAGGGCCCGAGCTCGACTTTTCTGAAATGTGTCACAACTTGATAAGCGCTGCATTTGAGGTACAGCAAATACAGCAAAGTTTGTTAGGAATACACATGTAAGTAAAACTGTTTTAGTCTAATCTGGGTCAATGATGTCACAAAACCGTGCAGATCTGAACAGTCCCTGAATGATGTATTTTCATAACCAGGTTTCCACAAACAAAGCCAAATCTACATTTTTTATTTATTAGTTGCTTTAGTTAATCAAATAATCTCACAGCTAATTTCCCCCCCCTAAATGAGTGCAAATCAGAAAAAAATTGAATCAGGCAGTATATAAACGGAACAGACTTTTTAAAAGGTCATTGCACGATGTTCACTATTCAGTAAAAAAAGAAAAAAAAAGTCTTGAAACATAAAGAAGTACTTTAAAATACTGTGACCTTTACAGTAGCGGAGGCATTTAAAAATATTTCAGATCTTCTCACTTTCTGAATATTTTGGACCACATCTCAAAAAGATTGCATTTTTCAATTTACCTTCACAATACAGATCCAGAGTAAAAGCCAGCCATTTTTATACTCAGAAAACACACAGAGGCATGAAGTGGTTCGTTAAGAGTGGTTCGCAGTCAGTGCAGAGACGGATCCTCCAGAGACGAGCAAGTTTGTATTCTGGGAGGAAGCCGACGGCACCTTCTGGGTCACAGTGTCTCCACGCAGATAACGGCCTCTTCACCAGAAGCTGTGCTCGAGCCGGGCTGCAAATTGTGCAGATTTTAATAATTTTCTCCACGCTTCTTCTGTCATTGATAAAGCACTTGTTTGGTGCCTCAGGCCCAGGAAGGCAGGAGTGGAGCTTTCTAGACAGAAGCAGATGAGTTTGGATGAGGCATTTCCCTCTCAGCCACGCTGCAATGATTCAAACATGAGTGGCCAAAACATTGTGGGAATGGTTAAAGATATTCTTCACAAACTGAGGTAAAGTCATGAATTTGTAAATAGTATTCGGTAGTGTGTTACGTGTATGAAATAATCTGTAGAATAAAAATCACTAACTCCCAATTAGTTTTATTGTCTGTAACATTTTTAACCACTTATACATTTAGAACCACAAAGTAACATTTGATATGTGAATATATCAAAAGTAATGATTAATGTAGTCATTTTACACTTGGTTGTGGATTATTAAGGAATTATTAAATCCCTTTTTTAAAAAAAAGGAAAGGATCACAGTAAATAACTTTGATATTTAGGGGAAAAATCTCAGTATCCAATAACCCCAAATCCCACCTTGTGCAGATTTGCCAAACCCTATTTTAGACTGTTTAATTACAACATATATGTGGGTTCATGTCCCACCAGGAGCATCGAGTGATTGTTCTAATGGTGCTGAACTTTACAAAAGGTATCTGTGGTGTCTTTACACCTGATGTTTTGATTTGTTGCTACAATTCCAAATGTCCATGGGGCTGCCTGACATTTATTGTGCAAATCTGACACCGGCTGTGTCAAGTTGTTCAAAGCTGATGAGTTGTAGAAAGAGGGTAGAGAACAGTCTCTCTTAAAAACTGGTTTCCCATTACAGACTTCCTACATCATGACATCAACCAGCCAGGGGTCAACCGCCCAGAGGATCTGAACCACATCACCGGTTATGTTGGTGTAACTTACAGAGCTATAGGATACTCAAATACCCCTGCCATATTTTAAGATGAGCAAAAACACTACTTCTGGGATACTTTACAAACTTTCCAGGATGGCTCAAAGTACTAAAAAATACAGGTGCTTCTTTAGGTAGCACCTGTATTTCTTTACAGAAATCCAAAACATCTGAAATAACAAATGATTACTGTATCATTTCACAGTTTCTGCCACTATTTCTGATTATTAAGCTAATAATCTCATAGTTGTGTTAGATATTAATTAGCTAAGTTAAAAAAAAAAAAGAAAAGATGAGCACGTTAACAAGAAAGCTAATGTTTAAAATAAAAGTGATGGGACTGTCAGGATTAAAGTGGGTGGAATTATGAAAGAGGGATACTATTTAACAGTCTACAGTTTTTATAATTGTATACAAATGACTAGTAGGGCATTACAAAAAGTAATACAAAAGTATCCAGCTTGATTAAACTAGTTATTATTGCTTTTTGTACTCATTTTCAAAGTTTTAGCACCTCAGAGGTTTGAGAGCAGAAACAGCTGGTGGAAAATAGTGATCAATAAAAACTGCCTTTTCTTCGAAACAACCAATGAAGAATCTTACAGGGAGGCTTTTATGACATTTGAATTTCGTTTCCCTCACTGCAAAGCCAGCAACTGTATCACAGTCAGACCAACGGCTTACAGGCATGTCCTGGAGAGGAGAGTATCACGCGGCGACTTTGATGTCCTGCTTCAGTCTCAATGTCTATGAAGACTCTCCTCACTTGCTTGACATTTTCCAATCTGCCCAAGATTACCTCCCTGCTGCTGCAACCTTTTGGTTGCTGCCATCCTTCAGTGGCCGTCATCTTGACACAGCTCTTCTTTGCATCATATCAGAGCTCCACAGTTCGCAGGTGGGCGCGAGGAGAAATGGCAGCTAACACCGTCTGAGGCAAACACTCCGACTTCTCCACCGTGTTGCCACAGCAGGACCAATGAGGCTTCCCGGGATGTCCCTTATGACCGTGACCGCAGCCTTTAAATCCTCCTGCAGCCGGACAGACACACAGGAAGACAGGGAAAGATGTGAGAAGACTTCAGAAGGAGATCCTGTCACTTCCAAGTCTTTATAAGGAGTGATGGGATTACTGTAACTAAAAATAAAGAACTGTGCTGTTCAAACAGAACTGGTCTAGTGGAGGGATGTGTTTCCACTTCAAATTATAAGTTAAGTGAGGCAGTCAGGCAAGACTATGACATAAGGCTTTATGAAAAAGTAATTTTCATAAATTTCAGGAGAAAATCCAAGCATCAGTCCATAAAAAATCTGCAGAGAAGCTTAGCATATATGTTTAATTAATATTTGTTGCCCCAGAGAACAAAAACAGCAGCAACTGCAGCAAATAGAGAAGAAGGATCTAGACCACTAATCAATTAATATTCGACTTGCATCTCTGTCAACTACAAAGCCTTTAAAGGGGACTTACAGAACCTGTCCAAATTAAAAAAAAAAACAAAACAAAAAACTAAACAGATAGATTATTTAACCCTAACTGATGACATGAGCATTTTTAATTTCTTAAACAACCATGTTGGAAGAAACATCATGTGGTTGTGAAAAAGATGTTAATCTGTTTCAGAAGGGTTAAATTATTGATATGCATCGAAAAAAAAAACAAAACAAAAACATCTAAGGAGATTGCTGAAACTACTAAAATTAGGTTAAAAATGGAATGATAGAGAGGAACCATCATCTTCAAGGAAAAAAGCGATGGGGAAAAAAGTCTTGAATGATTGTGATCAGCAATAGCTGAAACGTTTGGTGAAATCAAATAATAAAAAACAACAGTATAGAACTCATATCTATGTTTCATAGTGAAACTAAAAGCATTTCCACACATACAATGTGTTGCTTGGGACTAAACAGCTGCTTAGCCTTAAGAAAACCACTCATCAATGAGGTTAATCGAAAGAAAAAGGATTCGGTTTGCTACGGAGAATAAAGACTGGAATCTGGAGTAGTGGAAGAAGGTCATGTGGTCTGATGAGTCCAGATTTACCCAGAGTTCCAGAGAGATGGGTGTATCAGGGTAAGAAGGGAGGTGGATGAAGTGATGCACCCAGCCTGAAACGATCTAGTCTGAAAGAGCCTTACATGAAATGTGTCCATCCAACATTTTAAGGATGCCTCCTGTGTACCTGGCATGGTTCCTGGGCATCCACAGCGAGCCTCTTTGGCCCCTCCACTGGAGCAGAAGGAGCAGCAGTGAAATGTCCCGTTGTGGCGCCTCAACTTCCTCTTCACATTCAGAATAAATGGAGAACCCTGCAGGAGCACAAGGTGAGAAGCTGTGGGCTGCTGACAAAGACAAGACCACATGACCAGCGAGCAGCTTTGCATGATGTTAAACACACCCAACTAAAAAATAATGACTTTCATAACTTTGTACCTTTACATGTTGGGCTTTGACACAAACCCACACAGAGAACGTTCCAGGTTGCTCAGGTGTGAACGAAACTCTGTACGTTCCATCATTGTTGTCAGTCACGGCTGTCGGGACTGTGCTGGATTTAAAGAAAAAAAAAAGATAATAAATGTTAACACTAAGAACATGCTTACTTATTTAAAATCATGGATTCTTAAATAAACAAAAACTAGCAGCTTCAGGTTTCTCTCTTATGCTGCTCTAATGTTGTTCAATTGGCTTGCATGACATGTAGCAGGACCAGGGTTGTTACAGTTAACAAAAACTAAAAGTTACTAAAAAGATAACCCCGTTAAGTGAAATAAAAAGTAACGTTTTTTTTTTACAAATCAAAAACCAAAATCAACACTGCAAAACCAAGTGAAACAAAATAGAATTGTGGGTAAAATGAACTTTGTTCCCTTTTCATGTGCTGCTTTTTAATGTTTTTAATTGTTTTTGCACTGCATTCTGGCCACTAGTGCTTTATATCTATGTCTGTAGGTCAACACCTCAAAAAAATGAAAACTAAGACTAAAATGACACTAAATTATCCAGTTTTTCAAAACTAAAACCACACAACACATACATAATACACAAGAAGCTTCTTTGCTTTCAATAAATCAAATATTATTGCCAAAACCTGTGCTATTACTTTATTAGGGAGTCCCTAAATCTTTCCCAGGGTTCAGACTGTTGCCCCCGACAACCTTCAAATGCATCCTGAGTGATCGGTATTGAAATTGTTCAGACCATGCATTGTCAGCATGATCTGATTTCCGGGGATGTATTTTAATGCAAGATCTGAGTGGGATCTAAAATGAATCTCTAGCTGTTTCATGACAGCATATAGAACGAGTCAGGAACACTGATGACTCCATAGTTAAAGTTTTATAATTGTTTTCATCATCTGCAGCCCTGCTGAACACTATGTGACCTAGCATGATGTACAAATCTCTGAAAGAACAGATGCTTATGTGGTTACGGTGATTTTACTGGACTTTTCAAGGAATCCACAGTAAACTGATCTAACTACAGTTTAGATTCATAAGTTATTTATAAGTTATTTAGCACTTATGATTCTGTTGACTTGCAGAGTTACAAATGCTAATGACGTGGGAAGCAGGACTCTGTGATGGGACTCACCAGTTTTTCTTCTCTTTGTGGACGATGCTGACGAGGACGTGCTCTCCACCGCGAGTCACCTGCTCTCCGGCTGAGTCTCGACACACCAGCGTGAAGTGGCCTTGCTGGCCCTCCCTGCCCCACGGCAGACCTGCGATCACAGATAGGTTAGAGGACAGACAGCTGCCCAGAGCAGTTGAAATACACTGTGTGACTTAAAGTGTGGTGCTTTTGGTTTTTGCAAGGTTAAAGGAAGGAACTCTGCAAAATGTAAAGAACTGGATGTACAGGAGAAGACATCAGTGGGTGATTACAGTTATGATAAACCTCTTCATAACCTCACAATGTCCGGTTGGTAGACAATGTTTTCCCTTAGAATGATTTACCATCATTCAATCATTAGTCTATCATTGTCATAAAACTTTTTCAACAAGCTGAAAAAACCCCACAAATATCCAAAACCTCACAGGCAGATTATACATTTGCCAACAAAACATCTTAAATATAGTTATATTAAAAAAAGGATCTTTCTTTTGACTGATTACATCAAAATCAACGTATTCCAGAATGGTAAAAAGTAAATACAAACACAGAAGAGGGACAAACACGTCACGATTTGTAAAAAGCCATGGAAGCAGTGGGGTGTGTGGGTGTGTAAGGCTTCCACTAGTGTTATTCACAACAAAAGACAGAAAGGAGGAATTCTTAAGCTTACAGACATATACTGCAAAGCTGAGTGGGTGGTGCTTTGTTGCACTGATGGACAACTGCGGGCCTACAACAAGCTTTTTGTATTTTTTTTCTGAAGAAAAACAACTGAATCTTCAATAGTGGTCATCTTGGTCATTTCACAGATTAAAAACAAACTACAGTTTAAAAAAACCCTCAAAGATCAAGTGACAAAAGGTGCAGTGAAGTCTGAACGAAGCGATTCTTATTGCTCCAAATGTCATGCAGGCTCTGACTGCAAAACATGATCAACAAAGTGCTAAAAACGTACAAATTAAAGACTTTTATTCTGTTTCTATAATCTTTCTGCAATCTGGACCTGATCACTCTCAAACTGAAGCTGGGGGTCTTTAATTCAAATGCATACTGATTATTTAACCGTGATTAGATTATCTTTGACCATATATGTAACTTCACTGTTGGTATATGTATGCTTGAGTGTTCAGGTAACTCTGAGTGCTTTCACTTCGTAGATAATCACTTTTATTAGTTTGTAACAGACATGAAGAAATGACACTGAAAACTCTCATATGTAGACATTGCACTTGCAACACAAATACACTAAGATGAAACTATTAATCAAAAGGAAAAAAATTGCTGGTAGATTGGTTGATCAAGCTCACAAGAGCGTGGAAAAAAAAAGACAGATGCATAAGTGCCTACAAACATGTCAAGGTGTAAAGCTCACACCTGAGACAATAAAAGCTGTTACACAAAAAAGTTGACACTTTATGATTTGGACACACAACTAAAAAGGACACACTTGGACATTTGTCACGTGCCTCCACACATCTCAGCCTCGCAAACACCATCCCACCCACGGAGTGATCCTGCCAGTCACTCTCCTCCTGAACAGCCCTCTATGGGCCATTTCACAGAACGTCACATCTTTACTTTTCATGAACTTGTTCCGCTCTCGAGATATTCATCTGCTGCTGTTGAACTGTTGTTGTGTCAAAGCCAACAGCATTAGTGTTCACATCAATGATTAATGTTGCTTTGCATTTCATTGTCAGACTCTATTAGCTGTCCATAACAAATGATCCTCCTCTCTGTTTTCATCTGTTGTGCAGCATTTTCCAGGAGCTGTGGGACGATCCGTTAGGATGCCGACCCTGTTGTTGTTGTTAATTAAGATATTCTAACAGGTTCTGCTGAGATGAGGAATAGAAATACTGCGTAAGGGGATCTGGAAAAAAACCCCAGCAATATTTATACTAGGTACACAAAAAGAACACATCTGATTCCAGATCTGAACTTACATCCTTAAACCCATCTTGCTCAGAAGAGACAAAGGTGTTGTTACTTATATCCATTCATGCACTCCACGAGTTACATAGTTGTTAAAAATGAAACTGCTACGCTAGCTTTTAAAAAAGGGCAGAATGTGATGCAGGAAAAAAAAGGAAGGCAGAAGTTGTAAAATAAACAAACAAGCAAGTCAACAGAGACACAGAATTGCATTTCACAGACACTCTTGTGATGCAAAAAACCTTTCCCTCCGCAAACCCATGAAAGGTTCAACACTTGTGTAGACCAGATCCAGGAGCAATCAGTTGATATTTTGGTATTTCAGTGATTCTCAAACTATGGGAGGGATAAAATATTATATCGGACATTTGACACCAAAACAATAATAATTACAATTATTTAGAAAGAGACAGAGCTGGAAACGGAGGATTTCACTTCTCTTCTGCACTTTCTACCTGTGAGATCACCTTTTCTGCCATTTCCTCTCTGAAAACAAAGTACTGGTCTAAGACCAACGTTGAGCATGAGTAATCACAATCAACATGCAGCCCTGGTTAAAAAAAAACAAAACAAAAAAAAGCGCATTGATGTGCAGGTCAGGACTTTTCAAACCCAAACTCACCTGATGTCTTGACCACGACCCAAACTGTGTCCAAATCCAACCTGTCTTTTTTTAAATTTTTTATATAGAACTGCTTTCTTACCGTTTATTCATTGGTGCATACTTTGGTTTAAGTAAAAACATGTAAAACCAAGAAGAAAGATGGAAAAAAAAGTACAAACCAAACTATCTCTTGATCAAACAAACTGAGCACAGAGTGGAAGTCAACACAGCTGTAATCAGGCTGATAAGAGTTTTATTCAGAACCACTTTGGACACAAAACAAAGTAATCTTAACAGTATTACATTTTCAGCTTCTCTTGACAGATCTGCAGGCTCTGAGATATTTTCTTTGTACTGACTGAACTTTATCTTTACTGTTCTTAAAAGATGATTGAACCTTTTATATTAATTCTGGTTAAAGCCCAGACTGATGGAGAAGTATAGTTTATAGCTTTTACTCTAACAACAAGCAAATTATATTTATTGCTAAAAAAGCAGTCTGATGGCATGATCCAGTCACAATGTCACAAAAACTATTTGACAAAATTAATTTTTTGTAAACCTGACATGTTTGTTCCAGTCTTGTTGGCTCTGATAACCACTGATGTAACCCGAGCCTGGAGCTTTTTAAACTTTATAACATTATGGAAGAATTATAAAACAAGACTGACAAAGACTGGCTCAACTTCTGCTCTTGATGTTAGCAACTTAGCGACTTGCTGCTCACTTTTTTCCAGAAAGCAACGTGTGTTAGTTGTGTTTGTTCAAGAGTGTTTCCATAATAGCTCCACAAGAATGAACACTCGCTTTTCCTTCCAGTTATTTGCATATTGAAACATTATTGACCAAAAACAGACATCTGAATGAGAGCAGCATCGGTTTGATACACCAGTAAGACGAGTTGGATATAAAAGTTTGAAGAAGAATCTTGTAGTTAGTGATGCTGGTACCCAGTTAAAGTTTAGCCTCGGGACAAACAAAGCTGCTACCAGTATTTATGTAACATAACCGTTCAGTAATGATGACAGAGTAGCCTGCTTTAGACAGTTATGTTTCACTTGAAAATGTCTTTACATTTTGCTCTTGAACCATGGCCAAACTCTCTAAAGACTGGGTTAATTTCATCAAATTAAAATTTAGTAAGAGCAAAGAGGCCTAAATATTTGATCAAAGAACAAATGCAATAGTGTGCAAGTCTAGAGACTGGTTTAGCAAAGCGGCTACGAAGCAGCTTTGGCGCTCTTGAACTATGCAAATGTCTCAGACTCATCACTTTCAGGTAACATGAGCTGTTGCAACTAAAACAGGTCTGCAGTTCTTGACTTGCACCATAAAAAACTCTAATTTATGTTTTGAAGTGATGCCTCAGATCGCATGAGTCAGTTGTATCAGACACCAACCTTTATCCATCATAAGGCTTGGGAAAAAACAGAAGTAAATCACAGAGAGACACTTATTCTGGAAGATTAGCAGACCTTTAAATCGGTCTGAGTTATAGTATGCTGCTGTTATAATTACTTTGAATGAATTAAAATGAACTTCAGTAGTGCTGGTCACTATATAACTGATGTAACGTCAGTTTCTGTGCAAACATCTTAAAGACGTTATATGGCAATATCAATCTAGTTATATGTGATAACTTAAAAAAAAAAAACATATTAATGTGTTATGTCTGATAATGTAATATTTAGCTTTAAAGAGTATGTTCAGAATCAATATCAATAACCAGTGTCAGTATCAATATCCTAACCATATGCATGCCAAGTGTAATTATAGACTGTATAAGAAGAACTGGACAAATCCTCCGCAACGCCACCCATTAGGATTTCCGAAGAGTGCTTTTGAAACCTTTTTTATCTCATACTGTGCGCCACTATGTTGCAAATAGGAGGAACAACCAAGCTGGGGAAGCCGAGTGGAACACATCCACCTCATGCCAATCACAGTTAGCCATTTCTGTTTGCCTTACTTAGCTTATGCTAACCTTTGACACAAATTATTATTATTCTACAATTATTCTTATTGGATCTGTCCAAATATTCTAATTTCAAGCATCAACTTCAGAAATGAGTTCTGCCAGTGAAACAAGGAATGATACGGGTGAGTGGGGCAGCGGCTACCAGCATCATGTCCTGATAACCTGTGGGTGACTTCCACTTGGAGGATCCTGAAATGACAAGCTGTGGTTCCTGACTCCTGTAGCTGATCCACATCAGAGGAGACATGGAGATGCTGGCAAACATTCGCAAAAGACCCCCTGTTTCAGTTGTCATTTCAGTTGCAAAATGAGAAATGACCAACACTTTTAGCTGCTACTCAGTTAGCACAAGCTGCCTGCTCTTAGATAAAGGTCACAATGACCCATACAAATGGCTGCGAGCACCATACGAATGATTTCTGGACCATTTCCTACATCCTCCTTAAGGCAGGCTTTTTCATAATTCATAAGTTCATAAGTTTGTGGGTAGGTTGATAGTCTTGTCCAAGATTTTCTATGAACGCACCACAAAAACCTTCGTAGGGCTGCCGTATGAACGCCTTGAGAAGAACCAAAGAGAATAATGTACAATGTTCACGGATTATTTAGGGTCAGGAGATCATTCCAGAACCCCATATTTCTATGGTGGCCATAAGTATACCGCAAGAACACATTAAATTGTTCTCAGGTGGCCTTACAGCGTTCTTATGAATGCTGTATGAACGGAGATTCTTATAGCATTCATGCAAATGCCCCCTGCCATTCGTAAGGCAGAACTAAGGCGGAAGTAAGATGTTCAAAAGGCGGAAGTAAGGTATTTGTAGGGCAGAAATGTGTCATGTAGTCACCTTCCGACTCGTGGTCAAGCTCATCTAACAGAGTCTCGTTCTGGCTGTGGAGGTGCCACCTCTGTTATCCATGGGCCCAACCACCAGCATTGTCATATTCTCCCCAGGTCCTCCTGCCACTGCCAAATGAAAGCAGTGGCTAGAAATGTTAGGTCTTTTTCTTTATCCTGCTGCTGAAACTGTAGAAGGTGCAGCTGTAGTCTTCTCGTCTTCTTGACATCATCTTGAAAATTACAAACTTTTCCACACATTTTCTACCAGATGTGATGATCAAGACTCAGATTTTTGGCGATATTGGATGGCTGTCACTTATATACCCCAACCAAATGTGCCAAAAGCCATATGATCTTCCTACGAAAGACTTGAAGTTGCCGTAAGTTTCACGTTAAGTTATATGATGCCATACGGCCATCATATAACAACAATTTTTGTAAGATGGCAAAAAGTATACCATAGGTGGATTCCAAGGCAACCTTATGAAGAACATAAGAACTCTACAGTCAGCATATGGCAGAAAAATTACCTCATTTTCTCAAGAATGCCTCAAATTGCTCTTATGAATTGAACAGCAGCCATACCAACTTCCTAAAAAGACTGTAGGGAACTGTGTTCCCTCCCTGAATGTCTACGAACTCCAGATTTTGCAGGTACTGGGAGATTTGTACAAACCCAGCATTCGTAAGAACCTTTGTGACCATAGCTAAAGCTATGGTCACAAAGATCAACCTCCAAGCCAACCCACAGCCAGTCACAGCAGAAAATTAATATCACAAGTAAACATATTCTCTTTAAAATATGAATGACTATGCTCTTTTAGTTTTTTTATTCATGGCTCAAAAGCTACACTCAGGAGTCGAAGTGCTAAGTAGTAAAGGTGATGACAGCTAGCCTTTGACTGTGTTGAAGGTTCACTTCTCATCTGAAAGGCTTCTTCAGTTCAACAACAACAAAAATATTTGGTTGCCTTCTATTAAAACATTTTACAATTATCAGAACCTTGATGACTGACAGTCTATACCAGAAAGAAATACAGGTTTTTCTTTAGCTAATTAAACTCTAAATAACAACACAAATGTATCAGAGTACTGCTATATCACTTTAGCATTTGATGCAGGTATAAATTACTGGCACTATCACAACTGATCTGCTTTCAACACTTGACAAACAAAATGTTCCACTTGCTCCATTATCACTGTTGCTACCATGTGAGCCTTTGCAAAGCCAAGTAGCTGGCAGCTGCTCATAACTGTTCAAGGTCACAGTTCACCTGTGCTGCAAACCCTCTCAGCCCACTCCAACACTTTGAAACTCTCTTATCACTCAGAGGTGATGATCATCAGTGAGCTTCTGTGTTGTCAGCACTGAAATCTGGCTTTTATCTCACCCTTTAATGGAAAGCTTTACCCTGCTGATGGCAGCTACCTTTCTAGGGACAAACAACTTAACGCTACCGGAGGAGAATTATCTGATATCTGTTAAAACACGAGAAAAAAGAAGCAGTGAATGCACTGCAGCACAAAGTGCTTTACAAGCCAAACACAATGGACAGCACCTTGACAAATGCCTGACATGACAGGAGGAATATAGATGTTTTGGCAAACAATAGTTTGGCTCTTTAAGACTAACCAGCCTCAGTGCAGAGGTCTGCATTTGCTTTTGTTTTCCATCTCTCACACATAGAAACATTTACTGTAATCTAAGGTTTCTAACTGAGACAAAAGCTGCTACAAATCTCCACTGGAAGCCTTTGTCTTGAGGTGTGTGTGTGTGTGTGTGTGTGAGAGTGAGTGAGTGACTGTATGAACATGTTTGTGCATGAATGCCTACACAGACAGAGAGGGAGACAGCAAACAGATTCAGCAGCAGTCACATGGGTACATCCCTTAAGGTACCCATGTGACTCAAGAGATGTGAATAGTGGCAGTAGATTCTTACTCCTGTCAGTAAATGATCGATTATCTGTCAATTATTCCATTTATAAGACACGAATAGAACATTTTGGTCAAAACAACTCCGAATAAACTGAAAGAAAGTTGAGAGTCACAGATGATATTATAAAAAACTTGCAATATTATAGTGGAAAATCGTAACGTCATAATGCCTTGCAAATTTATGTTTGTGTGTGAAAAAAAAAGTATATATATATATATATATATATATATGTATGTGTGTGTGTGTGTGTGTGTGTGTGCGTGTGTGCATTTTTATACACACTGAATCATATTAAAAGTACATTATATGGTGCTGTCATCTGTTTTTTAAGTACAAGTGATTCCTGACAGTAAATAGCTTATCCAGTAGAGCTGCAAGTAACGACTATCTGTATAATCATGTAATCTACCAGAAATGATTAATCTACTGATTTATAAAAAAATTGTGCAATAATTATACCATTTTCTTCAGGTTCATTAGGTAATAAAATTGGTTAAGATTGTATAAGGCATGTACCAACTAACAAGAAAACATTAAAAATAACTTCAGTCAAAAATATGAGACTTAATTTATGTAACAAACTTTACTCCTCTTAAGACTATTACAAAAAAAAACAAACAAAAAACATTAGGTCATGTTATAACCCCTTTGTGATAATCCTGCCAGCAGCAGGAACTGGTAGAGTACATCTTATAACCAAACGTCTTTAAGACTGTTTCAGATGTCTGGAAAATTCAAAACTACCAGATGTGAGATGAAGTTAGTTGGTGTGAGAGGAGAGAATTCAGAAGATAGGGTTAGGGTTAGACGGAGGCAGATTATTCGCTGTGTTGATCCCTGAAGGGAGCAGCCAAAAGACAAAAAAAAAAAAAAAAATGGAAGGCAGCTAAATAAAGCTTTCACACACGTACTTTATGGCACCCCCAGGACTTCTGAAGTACAACCACAGACAATCACAGACAAAACTCATCAGTGTGTCACACACATATTTAGAGTCTATGGTTACACATCTGGAACCATAGTTACTCCTAAATAGTTGGTGCAAATCTCAAAAACGGTTTCTGCAAGCAGAAAATGAGAGCTTTCAGACGGTGTACTGTATAGAGGTGACACTAGACATTACGGTAAATGAACACTGAGTGCCTTCGAGCTTTGGAGAGCAAATTCAGCAATATTTCAGCCTTAGTCTAAGAAAAACTTGTATGTTTACAATTTTCTCTGCTCTCTGTGTCACTCACAGTAAACCCCCAGCAGCAGACGAAGAGTGCATCGGTGGTCAACCACCTTCAACAGAGACAAAAATCCTTTTATATTTTCAAGTTTTTTTTAAGCTGTTGCCCTGATTGATGCCATTAAAAGAATCATGAACACCACTATTACATAAAAGAAGTGTTGGAAGTCCAGATCCACAGTCCGAAACAGGTGTGATGGCGTAATCAACTAATAATCCATTATTAAATTTGTTAGCAATAATTTTGTCAGCGATTATTGGTGACTATGTTGATTTTTCATTGCAACCTTACTTTACAGTCACTACAAAAATTATTTCTAATCCAGAAACATTGGTTTATTACAAGTAAATAAATACAACACTGCACCCTGCAATAATTAAAACAGAAGCACTCATTATGCTAAATAGGATTCTAATTTAATGTAAATTAGATCTCAGGCAGTGAGATTTCATTTTAGAATATTTCCTGGTTGAATATATAAGTGGGATTTATTGTTACTTATTGTGAGGCATTTTTGTTTTTACCATATTGATATTGACACTGTGATAATGAATCATTTTCAATGTCTTGTGCAGCCTTGTTTTATATATTATATATTTTGCATATAAAACTCAGGAAAGCAGTCAGTCGTAGTGTTTATTGTCTGATGATTGATGAAAGTCTTTCTACTCATCAATTGTTCTGATTGATAACATCTGTCATAACTGCATTTCTTTTTAAACATAAATGAGATTATTTCTAATTTTACAGATGTAATCTGGACTTCATTTCACATAGTTTTGATTAAATAGTAGTCCCAGCAGAAAGAGAATTTTTTTTCAAAAAAAAAAAGAAGACAGGCTCCAGCTGTTAATCTGTCCAGCTTTCTTTTATTCAGTGTTTTTATTTTTTGCTTTTCTTTATTTAAAGGCCTGGCTACAAGCCTTTAGAAAAATAAGCACTTCCCTTCAGCTGAAGGTGTCTGGTGGCCACTTCACTTTTCCTTGTGTCGTTTTCACACTGAGTGTAGGACCTGTTGTGTTTGAGTGTAAACATCTCTGAGCGTTCCCTCCAGGCTTGTTGAATCACCTCAACATTCCTGCTCCTCCAAAGGAATTCATGCCTCCGAGCCAAAGCCCCTGCAGTAAACAACAGCCTTTATCTGCTCAGAGAGAGCTCAGTCCACGCTGAGTTACCCGTAAAGGCTGATTAAAGGAAGCAGGGCAGTACTCTGTCTGTTAATACGTTCAAACTTTCCCATCAGTGAATTTATACCTTCAAATAATTCAGTTCAAATTCCATTGCCATTTAAAATTGTTACCATAGGTGTTTTAAAAAAGAAACCAGGAACTGAGCGAGCTCCACAAGAGAATGCCTACCCTTGAGGGCTTCATTTTATTGGAGTGTGGGAGTTGCATTTGCACATCTGACATGAACAAGGAGGTGATATAGTGATCAGCTGGTAAGAGTCAGAGTTGTGTTGTTATTCCTCTGCTGCAAGGTAGACTCAACAAACTCTGATCTTTAGTTGTTAAAATACAAAAGACCGGGTGCTTCATTACAGAAATAAACCCTGTGATCAACTTGCTTTGAAGATAATTGTTAAAGAACAAATTCATTGTCACTTCAGCTATCTTCAGAGAATTTTCTTATAAATGAGAAACAATTTTCTTCAAGACAGTTCTGTCAGGATAACCCACAGAAGAAAAACTCTTAAAATAAACACATTTCACTTAAAATTATTTTTTAAAAATGAGGCATTAGAATAATAAAATGTTATAAAACATTATGACTAAATGCTTTGCCTTAGTTTTTTTTTTTTTACCTTCTCCTTCAATGGTGCACCTGCTGACGTCCACCGTCTTTGAGTTGATCACCCCGACCACCGGGTAACCCTCCACTTTGCCGGCGGGCTCGCTGGGCATGAAGCAAATACTGCTGCCGTCGTCGGGGGCGACCGTTTCTGGGCAGGGGTCATACCTGCTCTCTGCTAGGCTAGTGAGTCTCCTCAGGGTTACTCCTTTGGCGCTGAGGATCTCGGCGTCAGACCCGCAGCTCAGGAGTCGCTCCGCGAACTCCACGCTGCCCCGGATGTCCAGCAGAACCTGCTGCAGCTGCACCCTCTGCAGGTGAAGGTTGTTCCTGGAGAAAAGAGAGAAGTCAAAATTTTGTGTGTTTACCGTCATGTTCATGACTGAACTAGTTTTTTCTTTTTTAAAAAACACACTCACATATACTTGTCAGCATTAATACAGAATAGAATAACTCCTTAAAGCAAGAGCTTAAGCAATAATCCATATAAGATAACCTTTTATTTTTTACATGTGCTCATGTCATTACAGTACTCGTGGACTCTTCAAACCTGCGCTGGACCCGGAGCTCCTCCAGGTGACGCAGCAGAGACAGGCAGTGGGCCTCCACAGCACTGGCGTAGCCTCGTGCAAATGCTCTGATCTCATTTGCTGTTGCTTCCACTCGTACCTGCAGGGTCTCCTGAGAAGTTTCCACCTGCAGCAGAGGAGGGAATAATTCATTCTTAAAGCCCAATATTTCAATCAGGAAGACTTATTTGTGCCATGATGTTTCCTGAGAACCTAAACAAAAACATGACATGTAGTTACTGCATCAAGTGGAAATATCATCAAATGAACAACAACTGAGGCATGGTAGAAATGTGTCAAAACTTGGACATAGATGCGTTTCTCAGAACCTTTTGCAGTGACTTCTCTAGTTGGTCCAGACGGGGTCGCAAGCACATGCTGACCAGCTCTCGGATGCGGTCACCATGACGATCTATGATGTCCTGCGTGGGATGGCAGAGGTGGTCGCGGTGCAGTGTGGCAGCACAGTCCAGACAGACGGGCAGGTCGCAGGGCTCACAGAAGAGCCGAAGCTCCTGGCCAGGGTGAAAGGAGCAGAGGACAGGGCGAGAGAGGCGGCCGCGGGCCTTCAGCTCCTCCAGAGCCAGAACGGAGTGAGACGCAGTTCGTTTCTGCCGCCTGCACTCAGGAGAGAAACGAGACAAAGCCGTTCAAGGCTGCATTTCAGCGTAAAGTTCCTGTTTAACTACAGAGGTCGATACAAAATGCAACTGTAGAACAGATGTTCTGTTCTCCTCTGACCTGTTATTAGCAGCAAGTGAACTAAATAAAACACTAAAATAAAAAAGAAAATTAGAAGAATATTACAGAATATTTTGCTTGACAAATTCTCGCTGGGCAAATTTTTCTTACTCTGTTTGCAGAGATTTTTGCTGAAAATAAGAAATTTTAATTAGATTTAGGAATAGTAGACTTATTTATAAGGAGGGTGTTTTTGCAGTGAACAAATATCCCCAGATTTCTAAATAATGAGGATAACTGCTGCCACTTCAGCATAAAAGATAGATAGACTAAACAGGACCTAGCTCCTCAGTCTGACACCAGAATGGAATAAAGAGTGCAAGATTGAACTCCATGAAAAAGATAAAATAGAAGGAAGAAGATGATGCATATACTAAAGAAAGGTTTTAACAAACTTGGTAACATAAATAATTTGGCTTCTTGTCATACTTGCTGGAACTGTCACTATGCCCTGAAAATAACATAAAATAGAAACGACAGTGAACAATTGGAAAGCTCTTGTTTTCTACCTTCAGAAACTGTTTAAATTTTTTTTTTTAACCAGGTATTTATAAGCATTTATGGTAGTGAGAAGCTTACATTACAAATGTGTGATCATAGACTGTAAATATGTGTGGCAGGCTGGTGAACCTTGTCTGTGGTGGTACTTCAGAACCCCTGAGGGAGCTGTAAAAACACGTATGCGCATGCAAAGATCTGTGTTTCCACTTCTGGTCTATAACATTTGCCTGACCCCTGATGCAGTAATCTCAGAGGGGACCGCCTCCATCAAACCCTATCCTTTTCATCAGAAGTGGGCTTGGGTGTGGAGAACCCAGGTTCAGTCCCCAGAGTTGGTAACAGAGGTGGGCCCCTGAGCAAGACCCTTAACCCCCAACTGCTCCCTGGGTGCTGCAGCACCAGCCCACTGCTCCTAGTGTAACTAGTGATGGGTTAAAAGCAGAAGACAAATTTCACCATGTTTCATGAGGTATATACTGACAAATAAAGATTACAATATTATAACTCCATGTCCTCTTTCACTCCTGGCTGCTTTCGTATTTTATAGATAGTCTAGGAGTTCTGGTTATGAGAATAACTCAGGTAAATCCTACTGGTGATGAAAGGGTGGTCATAACATGGTCATAAAAAGGATGGTTTTAACTTGACCATATAAACTATTTAAAAAAAAACTATAAAAAATAAACATTTTTTTATAGTCTTATTAGCAAAAAACAATTTTGATCTCAATGGTAAGATCTGAAACCATGGCAAGCGTGGTAGTGTGAGGATGTATTATTTTAGACCATATTAGGTGACTTTATACATATGAATAAATTTATTTCTAATACCACTGGTACTTTTGATTGATGCTCACCTTAGCTAATGGCTAGTCATTCCCACTTTCTAAATAGCCATCACCAAGATATGAAGTTTCGTGACGCAATCAGCAGTTTGTACTACCCATAATTTATAAAAACAAAACAAAAAAAAAAAAACAAACTTACCCCATCAGAGATGTGAAATCAAATGATAGAGACCAAAAAGTGAACCAGACTATAAATATGTTAATTTATATTCTAAAGTTAGACATTTTGACATGAAATTCAGTGGCGACAGACTTGCTTTTGGATACAGCCTCCACTGCCCAGTTGAGGAATTGCAACAAATCTTACTTCTGTTTCAGCTTCCACATGCAGGTTAGATGGTTGGTACTTGGTACTAACCCAGCATCAGCTAAACGAAGCGGTATTTTCTGATTTCCTCATGACACAACATCTGAAACTGAACATTAAGCTGAAAAAATGTGCCAGCAGCTAAATGGTTTCTCTGGCATGGACTGGCTGGAGGAACTGGTAGACAAGGCCTGATCATTCAGCCACACAGCTGGAAGAAAAAGCTTCAAAATCACTCTCAAGAAAACCTATGGATGACGTCACTGATAGTCCGTCCATTGCATAATATGAGCCGAAGCACAGCAGAGAGGGAGGGGCATGCAAAGTGTACTTGTTTGTATCTTTCAGCTAAGGTCAACTCCTGTTTACAAACTTTTGCTTCAAATGAAAAAAAAAAATACAGGACTTCATCTGATAGAATATACACCACTACATCTGGTTTGTGGGTCTGTGAGTGACATCTGGGAGAGTAGTTGGAGTTACCAGGGGCTAATACGTTATTTAAGAAGTGCATTAAACACAACAAAACTTTAAAAACCTAAGTGGACATTTACTACCTGTGAGCCTGGCAGCAGAACTCGCACAGGTTGACGCCGCAGACCTCGCAGCGGCTCTCGGCTCTTCCGTCGCCGCACAGGTCGCATCCGAGCGGGCCGTCCGTCGCCAGGGTCTCCTGGAAAACTTCGTCCAGCGCCAGGTGGTCGGTACTTAGTCCGGCCGGTCCCGACTGAGGGATGTCCACCTCGGAGTCGCACTCGGGACAAAGCACGGTCAGGGTGGGTCGGGTAGGCTCCACCGGCTCGCCGTGTCTGTGCCCACGGGAAGACACGGAAAACGGCTCCAGCTGAGTTACACAGTCGAAGCAGAAAGTATGAAGGCAGGGCAGGATTTTGGGGTCCCGGTACAAGCGTTTACACACTTTACAATACGCCCTGGGGTTCACCGAACTTCTCTTTCGTTCGTGTTCCGAGCTCGGTGCTGGTTTCTCTGAAGTTTTGTTCTGTTCAGACTGCGACATTTGTCTGTTTTTGATGACTTCTGAAGGCAAAAATCAAACCTACCATGAAACCCACCGAGCTGCACAGAGTCGTCAAAGATGAAAGAAAACTATTTAGGATACGTTTTTTTGCATGATCACAATTCTGACTTATCTGTCGTGACACGCTGACCACGAAAATGCTCTGACTTTTCTTCTGTAATTAATTCCCACTTTATTAATTAGTTTCCCTCAGAGACACGCTTGCTGCGTTCAAAGCCGCATGGGACATTTGACACCTAACTCACTGGCAAACCAATGGGAAGTTCCTCACCGATTATCCGGGGTGGTCCCAAGACTTTCCAGGACTCTTTCATGCAAGCCAGAAACTCTGACTGCCCCCATCTACTGGCAGGACAGAATAACGTGTTTTTTTTTCTTTTCTTTTCTTTTCTTTTCTTTTCTTTTCTTTTCGTTTTTTTTTTTTTTTTTTTTTACACATGATCTTTTATTGTCATTTTATATACAGAAATATTAAAACACTTCTGAAAACAAAAATGTCAGCATTGTTTTGTGTTTGATTGGCAATTTATCACATGAACACAACAACAATTTTACATTCACTATGCAAGATTCTAGTTGAAGTAGCACAAAAGAAAAACTTTATTTTTCTTGTTAAGACTCATCCATCCATGCATTAGTACCTGCTTCATTACATGTCACAGAGACACGGGGGTCTGCTAAACCATCCGTCTTCAGGAAAAAATGGGATACACCATTGATATGTCGCCAGTCCATCACAGGAGTCATGTTAAAATGCCAGTTTGGGTTTAATCTGAAAGCGTGTTTGATCACTCTTAGGAAGCGTCTCACTCAGTCTCCTGCAGCTGTGGAGGTTAAAGCATGACCTTTTGCACTTTTTTTTGCTAAAAAAAGCACAAGTTTCTTTGTGTCCCACAAAGAAACTTATGCTTTTTTTTTTTTTTTTTTTTAGCTCGGCAGGTTGCTCTACAGGTATAATTGTGACACCATCTGAGACTGTCTCTCTTTTGGTCTGTTGCTCATTTATTTCTTGGGTCACTTCTAGTATGTGTTGTAAAGTGAGCTGTTACAAGAGATCACCGGGATATGAGTCCACAGTAGGGACATAAAGGGGACAGGAGACTGCAGCATAAAACTCAGAACTGGCAGCAAAAGTTCTAAGTAATCTTAAAAGTTTGTGGACAAGGTTTTTGCTCTCAAAAGTGCAGCTCAATTTTGCCTCTAATTTCCCCGCAATACACAGGATTATTATTATTTTTTTCCTTTAAATTTTTTCAAAATCCATATTGGACAGGAAGATAACAGTCAAATCTCAAAAACAGTTTAGTTTAGATGGGATCCTTCAGTTACATAGACAATTTGCAAAATGTTGCATAAATTTTTAGGAAGTAAAAACACATGTGTCAGTAAAATGTAAAAGTAAAAGACTGTCAGTAAAGTGCACACAGAGTTAATTTTTATTACATTTTCTTTGTGTCTACATATATTTTAATGGTTAGTACCATGATTTCGTAAAACCATTTATCCAAAGGTATATACATGCATTTTACTCTTTTAGCAGATGTTGGTGCATTAATGTGGGGTGTGTGTCCTTCACCAGTCCTCCTTGACATTCTAATCTCACATTTTATTTGTGTCTAAGGTCCTAATTCAGCCCAGGAGGACTAAACCACCAATGTGCAACACAAAAGCACAAGACTGACAAAAGGA